>JADLZL010008136.1:0-48935 GCA_015844335.1 Chrysopogon serrulatus | reverse complement strand
GGACCTTTCAACCGTGTTGTCGAAAGCTTTGCTGATGTCTAGCTTGACCGTGCACGCCTGCGTGATTGTGTCTTTCTAGGTTCCTTGTGTACATAAAATTGTCTCGGATGCATTGCTTCTTAATGAAGGCGCTTTGTGCATTAGATATCATAGAGTTAATATAGTTGGAAAGCCTTGTTGATAGGACCTTTGATATAAGAGTTGTGGAAAAGAGTAGATTAGATTAATATATAGGCCTGAAGTCCTTAGGCTCATTTGCAATCTCTTTTTTTGGCATTAAGACGATATCGACTCCATTTATATGTTCAAGTGTCCTTAGGCTCATTTGCAGTCTCCTTTTTTTTAGCATTAAGACGATATCGGCTCCATTCATATGTTCAAGTGCCCCACCAAGTGCCTATAGATGCCACAGAAAGCATTCATCACATTAGTTTTGATTATATAGTAGCGTTTGTCATAAAATATAGTTGTGAAACCGTTCAGACTAGATGCCTTATCTGCTGGTAGATCCTCAATCGCCTTTCTAACTTCTACTAATTTATTGACATTCGTTAACTTCATATCACAAATTAAGTAGAATTTAATTATCCTCAAATTTTAAACGCATGTGTGTAGCCTCATCTTGCTTCATTTCTTTCAGACTTTTTCCTTTAATTTTTCTAACATCTAGATCGATATGGTTTATTTTAGAGGGCTCGTTTGGACTAAGAGGAATAGAATGGTATCATCCGGCATAGTGTAGTAACTGCTGCAGTTCAAACACCCTGTCCGGAACTACCTAATTATGCAAACCAAGCTTATTAATGTTTATTTCAAAAAAGGTACAGTGTAGTGTATTATGAATTGCTACATTTAGTATCGTCTTAAAAATTCTTTTCAGTGTATTCTTATTGATGCAGTTTTCACATAATAAAAAAAAACTGAGAGTATAAAACCGGAAGCTCTTCAAGTTCTCATCCAGGACATTTGCTTGTTCTACATGCATGTTTATGCATTAATTGCCCCTTCACATCCATGCATGGCAACTGCTGAGATAGCGCCTGGTAGCACAAGAGGAGCCCCCCTCCGGACCGGAGGTGATACGTATGTATACCCCACCAAATCTGCCGGCAGTGACGATTTGACCTCGGATAGCTCATCATCATACATCGTGGTCGTGGTGGGTTTTGCCGTCAATCATGAAAATGACGTCTTATATTTGCAGATGTTGCTGTCTTCCTGGCCTCCTCTGTTCGTCTGCTATGAGATATTTGAAGAATTATTTAAATAAAAATCTCTTCCTGTACTTTGACTCTACAATAGTTTTTTATCTTATATGTACCTTATTATATATAATCTTGAGTCTCAAGCCAATCTCTATCTTTAGCTAGCGAAAAAATCTAAAATAGAGTAATAATAATTAAAAATAAAACTAAAGAAGTTGTTAGAAGGTATTTTTTTTTTCACCAAAATATATATTCTTGCTCTGAGTTGTTCTATTCTGAGCTCTCCATGTACTGTTTCACCCCTAAGCTTTTTGTTCTTCTCTTTCTAATTTCAATGAATTGTATAGGGTGCGAACACCCCCCTCTCCTGTTTAATGTAAAAGAGTTTATGCATAAAAATATGACTCCATAATCCTTTTTAGTTTTAACTAAACTTATATCAAAAGTAAATAGTTATAATGCTAAATATGTATAATCACATTCATTATGTCATATATTTCTTAGTATACCTAGTTAGAGTCACATTCATTATGACACTATTTCCACTACCTCTATACTGAAAAGTCACATTTTCATCATATGATCTCAAATTTAACCAAATTTGTAAAGAAAAACATTAATGTTACAATTGTGTAACACTACACAAATAATATATTTCATGATAAATTTAACAAAACATATTTGATTCATAAATTTTAATACTTCTTATATTATCCTTGTCAAAATTGGGATAATTTGACTTGAGACAAAACCAAAATATTACTCTTTATGAGATGGAGGTACTACAAATTTGATTAAATTTAAATAGTTTGATTAAGAGAAAAATTAGAATTGCATTCTTTTGGCTTGTTGAGGGTTTTCAATTTCAATATTCATGTAACACACGCAAAGGGAAGGTGGATTGGGGCGTAGTAGATTGGAGGAGAAGAGGCAGGGGAGGGGCGGCGCTAGGGGCCTAGGGCGGCGGCGGCCCTAGGGCTGGCGGCGTGTGGTGGCGGCGACGCAGGGGCAGGCGTGTGATGGCGGCGCGTGACATGCGGGGGGAGAGAGAGCCCGAGAGCTGGAGAGCTGGAATAAGAGACCTTTCGCCTAAATACTTTCTTGATTCAATCCGATTACAATGGTCTAATATTTATAGTCCCAAATGGACTCTAATGGAAAAGTCTGTATCGAACCCAGATTTTCTAGTTTTGTAATCCTAAATTAATTAATAATAAAAAGGTAACTTGCGGCGGCTGTCGCGGCAAATAAGCGGCAGACGGCCATGGTGGGGCCTACGCCCCTTGCCAAGCGCTAAGGCGGCGCGGCTAGGGTAGCCGCCACCTTCCCTGGTGCCCCACGCTGTCCTCCTCCTGGAACATGCTGTGGAGCCCACCAATCTCGGCTGGATCCTCTCTAGTGCCCGCTTTTGGCCCAACAACTCCATAATTTGTCACTCTCTTAATTGGACGTGAGACATAACTCCCCCTTCTCCGATTAGCGTGTCCTCGCGCTAAAATCCGGGTGGTGTTGTAGATGTCATCGAACCCCTTGTCGGTGTAGTCCGCCAGCTGTCGTTCTGAGTGCATGACCATGTCCATCTGCTTGAACCCTTTGTCGGTGTAGACCGCCAGTTATCGTGCCAAGTGCATGACCCTCGCCATCTCGTAGAGCATGAATCCCATGGCACATTTGTTGATGTTGTATGAGCATTCCGGAGAAGGTACATACCAATGGGGAAGAAGCAAAGAAACCATAGAGGAGCTTTGTTTGGTAGATTTAAAATTGCATACCCATATCCGTGATCAACCATTACTTGGTGTAGCCTGAAGGAGAGTCCCATCTGAGATATCCATAACATCATGTTGAATGTGCCAATGTTTGTTGGAGGTTTTAGTCCAATGTGTGTAAATTGCTGTTATGACAGTGGTGGATCCAATAGCTTGTTTATCACCTCCATTGCCAAGAAGTCCCATATAGGTTGCTCCAATCTTATCAGCCCTGGCGTACCTGAATTCATGAGTCTGTAGTTGCCAGTGCTGAAGCTAACACCTGTCATGGTTGATATTTCTGTGTTCATTGCTAGGTTGATTTCCATCAGGGGCATGTACATCAATTCTGAATTTGCTGAATTAAAGATTGCATACCCGATTGGCCTGTTGTAAGGGGGCTCAGCTTGCTTGTAGTTGTCATCACTACCATCCTTGCCAGCTAGATCATCTCCTTCTTTCTGTGTGTCAATTATCCCAAGTGGATTTCTAGAACCATTGACAACTAAATAAAGCTGGCCGGTCTCAGTGCCAATAGTGATCTCACCTTTTGGTGACCAACTGAGTGGTGCCAGTAGTACCTTTACAAATAATGGTTGGGGTGGAGTAGCTCCGAGCGCCTGATTCATCGGTGGCCATAGAACTGACTGGAGAAGAAAGTTGTCGTCTAGGTGTTCATTCCGGTGTTTGCCCGAGCGTTCATTGTTGCAGCCATAAACGGTGTCCGCCATGTTGTCATTGACGGTAGCTCCTTGCTTGATTGTGAACAATCCATCCATAGCATCCTTACGTACGGATCTATATTGGGGGTGATGATCGGTACATTTATGTTCTTGAAAAGCGGTGCCCTTGGGGGCATGATCCCGATCTGCAATGCTCAAGCCATCACCAACATCATGCTTTGAACTGTGATTCCAATTAATCGTTGATGGTGTTCTATAAATTCAATTTGTGTTGGATCTTGGTGATGACGTTGCTCCCGGTGATCGCATGATTTCCATCGAGAATAAACTAGAGATTCAACCGTAGTAACAAAATTAGAAGTGATCCGGGTGTCAAACCCGGTGACCGGATCGCCTCCTATGAACGACCGGCCGCGAGTGTTGAGGATAGCATCTCCGGTGTCCCCCACTCAATTGGATCTATTGCCGGTGGCGAATTGCTGTTGACGACCACTGCCTTGGTGCTGAAGGCATCCGCGCCCGTGATGGCACACTCCTCCACAGCGCCCAGTGAGGTGACGGCGACACCGCCCGGCTGAATTCCGCTGGTGACTGGTTCCTCCATCATGGTGTTGATGAAGAATTTGTCGGCGACCCTATCAATTTGTTGTTTTTTCGCAGCAGTATTGCCATCAATGGGGACGTCCAGATCTGATCTGGCTCGGGCCACAATGACGACGGTGTCGCTGACGATCGGTGTCGGAGCATCGATGATCATCGCTGAAGCGATGATGGCAGGGGCTCCTGGTGTTGATGTTGGTGGTGTTCTCCATGCTTGCGGGCGATGTCACCGGTGTCATCAGGAATAGAGCCACAGGCGCCGGGCTCTTCTCCAGCAAGGCGAGGGGGCGTTGCTCAGAAACGCGAGCCAGTAATTTAGATTTGTTCGGACTAACCTCCAAGATGTCAATGGCGCCCTCGATCTCGGCCGACAGGAGCTCCTCCTTCCCGCGGATGGGTTCCACGGGCATCTCATCCACGATCTTGACGTTGGTGAAGCGGTTGACGCTCACGGTGACGTTGGCGACCATAGTAGGGGCATCAATGGTGGGGCACCATGAAGATGAGCTCTCGCTGCATGGCACGGAGGCGGTTGTTGAGGTCATGTAGATTCATCTCATCGGCGAGGGCGCGCTCTTCGCCCCTAGCCCTTTCCTTTTCCACGACATGGTTGTGGATGTCGGTCAATCGACGGGGCTGTTCATGCAGATCACGTGGTTCGTCGTCGATGGTGACAGCCATTAGATCTAATCTATGAATCCTCTTAGACTCGTAATACCGGTTGTAACACACGCAATGTGGGAGGTGGATTGGGCGGCGTAGTAGATTGGAGGAGAAGAGGCCGGGAGGGGCGGCGCTAGGGGCCTAGGGGCGGCGACGCCCTAGGGTCAAGGCGGCGTGCAAATGACGGCAAGCAGGCGGGGCGGTGTGGTGGCGGCGCGTGGCGTGCAGGGGAGGGGAGAGAGAGAGAGTCGAGAGCTGGAGAGCTGGAATAAGAGACCTTTTGCCCAATTACTTTCTTGATTCAATCGATTATAATGGTCTAATATTTATAGTCCCAAATAGATTCTAACGGACAAGTCCGTATCAAACCCGCATTTTCTAGTTTTCTAATCTTAACTGTCTAAATTTATTAATAATAATAATAATAATAATAATAATAATAATAATAATAATAATAATAATAATAATAATAAGGTAACTTGGGGCGAAGGTCGCAATGGGGCGGCGATGGCGGCCATGGTGGGGCCCGCGCCCCCCTGCCCGCTGCTAGGCAGTGGCGGCGGCTAGGATAGTCGCCGCCTCCCCTGGTGCCCCACGCCGTCCTCCCCTAGAACGGGCCATGGAGCCCACCAATTTTGGCCGGATCCTTTCTAGCATCCGCTTTTGGCCCAACAACTCCATAATTTATTACCGTCTTGATTGGACGGGTGACAATTCAGTTTTTCACTCAAATTTCCAAAATTTACAAAATTTCGATGAGTGGAAAGGAGATGATTATCTAAAATTTTATATCTAAACAAAATATTACCATGATCTATGAGTAGACATCTACTGGATAGAAAAATATGCTACATAAACAGTCAAAAAGTTTAGAGTTATATATATTTACAATAAAGCACATGCATTGATGTAGTACAAAATTTCTCTGAAATTAAGTTTTTACAAAAAAAAATCTACAAAAATTTTGAACCCCTATAGTTTTATTTCTTCGTGACGGAGTTATTAGTAGTGTACTACGTATATAAAGCTGGGAGGTCTAGCAAGCAAGCGTCAGTGTGCACGTCACCGACGAGGACCATTCGCTTTCGTCGCGTCTTACAGCAGCACCGGCGTGGCAGCTTTGTTTGTTTGCAGCCGGCGAGCTCCACCAGTTGAACCTCTTGTTGCATCTGGCGTCGGAGACTTCCACAGCTCTCCAACTTCATTCACCACCACTGGAGACTCGAGTGGTTTCTCGGAACTTCAAGGAACCTTGCCAAGGGAAATTTTATATCTCGTGGATGATTGGGACGTTCTTGAACTTCGAAGAGAACGGCCAAAAACTACGTACCTTTCCTAGTGCTCTATTCATAGAAGTCAGTAAATCAAATCCAAGATCATGATCACGACAAGGAATTTAAAGTCGTTACCCTTTTTTGTTTGACAAACAAATGACGCCGCAGCTAGGCGCACAACATCATAATGGATTCTAGAAAGCAGAGATGAAAAATCTTTTTTATTGATTTCAATCCAAAGTTTAGTTTTATGGAACAGATGCGAGGCGTATACTTTATAAATACCCTCTTTCAAACTACGTACCCACACACTTTATTTCTCATGTCCTCAACAATACACCTTTTAATATAACTTTTCAAAGAACATTAGTGGGGGACAAATTACTTAAGTGGAACAGAGTGCTACTTGAATACATCTCTAACCATGTTTAGTGTTGGTGTTTTTTCAATCACTGGCTAGATTATGATGTGTGTGCACATAGTAGCATACGGGACTCAGATTTATACTGGTTCAAGTAAAGGTTGCCCTACGTCTAGTGAACTATGCTTTTGAATTGCTCGTCCACCATGTGCGAGAATGAGGTGTTGCCAAGAGTCACAGTTCCAACAAGGGGCCAGCAGCACTGGCATTGACGGCAATGGTCAATGAAAGGTTGAACTTCCTCAACACCAACTTCTTATCTGATAGCCAACAACTGGTTCAATTCCTCAATCAACCTGATCAGTCCAATTCCCCAGACTGGAGAATTAAATTCTACACCTAGCTATTCACTAACTGTACAAGACAGTCTCAAAGAAGAATTCTCAACATGAACAAGAACTTCAACACAACGGCAGACTTAGCTAGACAGGGTTCCTCAATCCCTGAAAACTTTTCAGTTTGCTTGTCGTTGTACAAACAGAGATGCACTGCAATCTGTAACAAACTATGCACTGCAATCTGTAACAAACTATGTAAGGTTGCTAACTAACTTTTCAGTTTGCTTGTCGTTGTACAAACAGAGAGCATGTATACCAGTGCACAGTTTTGGATGCACTGCAATCTGTAACAAATTATGCACTGCAATCTGTAACAAACTATGCACTGCAATCTGTAACAAACTATGTAAGGTTGCTAACAGCAAGATGCTGCTGAAATAAATTTGTTTGTTATAAAAAGAAAACCCTTCTTATGTACTCTAGGAGAGTAGAGTAGAGTTACAGAGAGACCATACGTTCTAGATTATTATACTTTGCATTGCATATAGGATTATTATAATTAGAATTATGGATTATAATAATTAGAGTGTTTGGGTCCCTAGATTATGGTGATTGATTATGGTTGGTTAAAGCAAGAAATTTCTATCTTATCCTTTTTACTTTGGCATGTTGGAAAATGGCGATTTCACATGAATTATGGGATTGTGGTAATGAATATTTTGATTATAATAATCCATTATGTAATCAATTCGATTTAGATCAAAAGCTGACTATATCATCTGATTATTATAATTGCAAGGGTATTCAAACAGGGCTACAGATTGATTTGGTAATTGGTTAAAACAAGGATTGTAGTAGATTGGGGGAAAAGTAACTAACTATGTCTTGTCACGTGCTATGTATAGGCATGGAAGGGTGAGTAACATATGGTGATTGTGCAATCTGATGGATTCGGTGTTTTTTTCCTATGATTTTTGTCTAGAAAGGAAGGTTTACTATGTTATTCCTATAAGCAAATTCTACAAACCAAAGGATGCTACACTAACTCCAGCCAAAGGAATGGGATCCTATATTTTTCCTACATTTCTAACATGTCGTTATATTTGAAATCTCACATCAGCAAATAAACATTATAAATGAAGGCAGGTGTGCGCGATGATTAGCCGCAGTTGGCCGCGTTATGAGAATCTCATCGTCCTCTCTCTTCATCAATATTGCGCCAAATCACTATTCTTGGTGAGCATTTTTATGACATAAAAGATACTAGTCAAGTTTATTGTGCTTATCCTTTTTTTAAAAAAAGGAGATTCACTCTGCTTTTAAGAAATCAACAAGGTTTTTACTGTGCTTGTCCTTTTCAAATCCTAATACCACCTACTACGCATTAACACGAAATTTTGGGTACCCCAAGCAGAGTATCCTGGTCTTTTGTTCCAAGATTGCTTCCAACTCTGCCGTTGCCGTTTTGTCAAAGAAAACTCTGCCGTAGCCGTACACTACACTGCACTACATAAATACAAGGCGCGCCGCACCGCACTGCAGGAGAGCGAGAGGCAAATTTTACAAGCGGAGTCGAGGTGTCTGTCACTCGCGACGACTGAGAGAGACAGAGATTAGGTATGGGGGGCCCTGCTCGTCCCTGCAGCCGCAGGCACGTCCTCCTCCTCCTCCTCTTGTCGCTGCAGCTGCTTCTGGTGGCGCCATGGCAGCAGGGCAAGACGGCAGCTCGATCTCTCAACTTCACCAGGCAGGATTTCCCCAGGGCCTTCGTCTTTGGGGCCGGCACATCAGCTTATCAGGTATACTACCAGTACACAACTCGCTCATGTGAATCTCGGCGCCGCAATCGAAGAGTTCTAGGATTAACTTAACTTTGTCTTCATTAATTCGGTCAAGTATGTTGCTAGTATTTTTTGCTGATTCCTAGCTTAACTTCGTTGTTTGTATGTGTAGTACGAAGGCGCAACCGATGAAGATGGAAGGAGCCCAAGCATATGGGACACTTTTACTCATGCAGGTGATCCTTAATTTCTGAATCATTTGTTTGTAATAAATATGATTGCGCTTGAGCCCCAGGTTTGAGCAAAAAGGAATCAGAAGGGAGATGACATATATGGAGATAGTAAGAGAGAAGGCAGAGAAGAGAAAAGGCTCATTTTGGCTGCCTTTCATATTATCTGTATATAGTAGTAGTAGTAATAGTTAGCAGCTTCTGCTCCCTTGTTCATTGTTAGATTATGAATGGAATTTCCAACGATACGAACACTCTTGCAGGTAAAAAAGAAAAGTAGTGACGTAAGCCGTGTTGTCAGCAAACCTATAAAAAATAAGGCTATTTGTTATGAGACTGTAGATAGATAATAACCTGTCTTGAACTCTAAAAAACAAAGGAAAAAAGAAAAGAGAAACCAAGGATGCCACACGTTATCTCGAATTCCTCGCTCCATGTCTTATTGTCTTTTGGCCGTTTCATGGGATTGATTGAAAATGACGTACTCATCGTGTACTTTGATTTGCTTGGTCCATGTTGGATTCTAGTTTTTGTAGTTTGTATAAGCCCTGTGAGTTTATATATAGCTAGTCTTGGTTTTTATTTGTACCAGCTCTTTCTTTTTAGGATTATTAGGAGCTTATTTATTATTCATTCACATGATTGTGACCCCAGGCAGGATGCCGGACAAAAGCACTGGCGATCTTGGGGCAGACGGCTACCACAAATACAAGGTCTGCACCTCCATTATATATAGTAGTACAAAACTATGCAATCCCCTAGGTTAGGGGACAGTGATGTTTTGACTGTGAACACATATAAAAAAGTTTCTCCTTTTGTTCGTTTCTTCTGCATACACTTGGCTATAATTTAATTAATTTCGTGCCTGCAGACCATACCTTGTTGACAAATGGAACGTAACTAGGAGTACCAGATTTAAGCCTTATCATTAGTTAGTATAAAAATACTACCTCCGGTCCAAAAGAAAAAAAAAACTTTGACACTTTAGTATTTTTATTATAGAACACATTAAGAGAGATGTAAAATTACCACACATGCATAGATAGGATAATTGGAACATGAAGGCTGACAGTTGGACGAGAGAGAGATTGATTTACCTAATGTTCAAAAAAGTTAGGCCACCTGAGTGAAATGCTTATGCTTTCTGGGGAAAGAGATTAGACTACTTCACCAAAACTAGTGCGATATGAGACTGCATCATCTACAGAAGTTTTTACTCACGACACATGCATCCTAAACATTTTCAGGAAGACGTGCAGTTGATGAGTGATACAGGCCTGGAGGCCTACCGCTTCTCCATTTCTTGGTCCAGGCTTCTTCCAAGTAAGATCATCAGTAGCTAGCTGTAGTACTACTAGCTTCAATTCAATGGTAAAATTTAAGTTCCAACTAGCAGTCTCACATCACTGACGGTAACAGTTGGCCCTCTGTCTCTATGTGTATGAGCACAGGAGGAAGAGGACCTATCAACCCCAAGGGTCTCGCGTATTACAATAGCCTGATAAATGAGCTAGTGAAACGAGGTATGTAGGTCACTCTGTTAAGTGCTGCAGCTGGCTCATCATCATGCAGTACTGTACTGTACTGAACAGAGCATCCCTCTGAATCTGAACCTGAATCTGAATCTGAATCTGCATCTGCATTCAGGAATTGAGGTACACGTGACCCTGTACCACCTGGATTTCCCACAGATCCTGGAGGACGAGTACCACGGCTGGCTGAGCCCCAGGGTGGTGTAAGAACTAACATCTCTGTCTCTCTGCTGATTCAGCTAGCTAGCTGCACTCAATCAATACTGTTCTGTTGTGCTTATTCAGAATTTCAGAATTCAGTAGAATGCCATTGGCATTCATGTTGATGTACTCCATGTTGTTGGTGCGTCGTGTAATGCAACTGATGGCAACTGCTGCAGGGATGACTTTGCGGCGTACGCGGACGTGTGCTTCCGGGAGTTCGGCGACCGGGTGAAGCACTGGACCACCATGGACGAGCCGAACGTGAACTCCATCGCCGCCTACGACAGCGGCGCCTTCCCGCCCTGCCGCTGCTCCGCGCCCTTCGGGATCAACTGCACCGTCGGCAACTCCAGCGTGGAGCCCTACATCGTCGGCCACCACTCCATCCTCGCGCACGCCGCCGTCGTCAACCTCTACAGAGAGAGATACCAGGCTACGCAGAAGGGCGTCGTCGGCATGAATCTCTACAGCTTCTGGAACTACCCCTTCTCCTCCAGCAAAGCTGACGTCGAGGCAACGCAGAGATCACTGGACTTCATGATTGGCTGGTACGTGGGTGCTCTACTGCTCTGCTCAGTTGATTGCACCATTGACTGACTACGCATATTGTTTTGCTGCTCAATTATCTAGGATCGCAAACCCCTTGGTGTTTGGAGACTACCCTCAAGTGATGAAGAGGATAATCGGGTCCCGGCTTCCCAAATTCACCAAACAACAGTCGGAGATGATCCGTGGGGCTGTTGATTTCTTTGGCATAAACCACTACACCTCAGTGTACGTCAGCGATCGGTCCAGCACAGTGGACGCCAACAGTCCCCGGGACTACAATGCTGATCTGGCCGCTACCTTCAGATGTAAGTTTAATCTCTAATTTGACCAATTTTTTTTTTTAAAAAAAAAACAGCTTTCCTTTCATTGCATATACCACATCACCCTTCGCCTTATGACAGCATGCATCCAGCATCTTCTTCAGATACATACATAAGCCTTGAAGCTTCTGTTTATCCATATATATGGCCAATGAATAAATTAGGCAGCTTATTGAAGAATTTAAATCAAGCATGTCACGATTTGATTACCTGCTGTAACCATGCATAACCAGCTGCTTGTTTGTTGTTGCAGTTTCTCGCGATGATCCAGCCACTGGCCAGGTATATATTCTGTCAACACTTCTCACGAATTCCATGACTCCTTAATACTGTAAATGAATTGAATTACCATTAACCAAATACAGTAGCGTTTTTCTGTAGCTCTTTCTTCTTTTTGTTTATGTAACTGATCAAAAGTTTATGTGCTAATCTTGACATATACAGTTTATCCCAATCAACATGCCAAGCGATCCACAGGGGCTGCAATCTATGCTTGAGTATCTCACCAAAACCTACAACAAGATTCCTGTCTATGTGCAAGAAAATGGCAAGTCACCTACTCAAATACCCTGCGTTTTTCTCAATTGTATCCTGCCACAACTATGAGTGCTACCAATGCACTATTGCCTTGCACCACTAAGCCCCAATTGCTAAATTTTTTGTGATAATTTTAGCGAAACTGTTGATGAGCCGAGGCTTATTGGCCTAAAGCTTTTGCAGCTCTAACTCTCATTTGCTCTTCAATTCCTTTACATTTAGGCTATGGGGCGCTCTTCAATGATTCCATTCATGACCATGAGAGAGCGGAGTACTTGAGTGGCTACATTGGCAGTGCCCTCGCTGCACTCAGGTATGGGATGTTTATTGTGACTATGAATGAATAAAATTAAAGGATGATAGTATTCTTTCCTCTGAACATATATAAGATATTTCCTCCAAAAAACAATTGTTGTATTTGCAAAAAAAAAGAGGGGGAAAATGATCGATGCTGTGCTTGCTGCAGGAATGGAGCCAACGTGAAGGGATACTTCGTTTGGTCATTCCTGGATGTATTTGAGCTGCTGGCAGGCTACTATTCGCGATACGGCCTCTATCATGTTGATTTTCAGGATCCGGAGCTGCCAAGGGTGCCAAAACTCTCTGCCCAGTGGTACGGCAAATTCTTGAGGGGTGAAATCGGAATAAACATAGAGAACGTTATCAGTACTGACGCACGCTCACAGGCCCAACAATGAGAGAGTCTACTAGTTAGCAGCACATATATAGCAGAGAAAAAGAGTGTTCCTTATTCATTCTTTTTCATGGTCGACAGAAGCATTATTATTTTCAACAGTTTCTTATAGATACTTAGTGAGTGAGGATCAGAATTCAGCGTTCATGAGAATCATAGGCTCATAGCCATATAGGTACACCCCTTTTAGCTGTAGCCTGTATGCACAGCAGGAACAGTTGTCTTGACTCATGAGTCACTTTGTCACTACTGATACATATTTATACAAATAATACAGAGAGAATCTACCCTTGCAAATCAATGGATTTCATACTATTGAACCATGGTGTTTCTCGCAATAAACTCTTCAAAACAAGATCCTATATGGATATATTTCATTTTTTTGCAAACATTGCATATATATATATATATATATATATATATATATATATATATATATATATATATATATATATATATATATATATATATTTCTACTTCAGACCGCAGGGCATTCCTAGCATACAAGATTAACTTCACATATGAATTCTGCTGTCGACATTAAAGCTGCCGTCATTGTCATGGAATCCACATTTTTTTTTTTTTGCTCGTTCGATTCAAGTTCTTTTCCCCGGATAGTGGTGTAAGACATTGCCTTATTAGAATGCAAACGGTCATGCAATCCATAAAATACGACTATACGAGTACAAAACTGAGCTGTCATTGTCTCCTTTTGCTGCATGGTTTATCCCTGCATGATTCACTTGACAAAAGAACAGTAAACTACTGCGACAATCGACAAGTGACACCAGACATCAACACAACTCTCGAAACCCGATCAAACACAACATACCAAGCCCAAGTAGACAACAGTTCTGAATTGCGACTTTCCTCTTAGGGTCAAGGGCACATGAGACTGCTTGCAACACATAGTTTTCCAACAAGAAGCAAAGCTCATCGTTACACCAAAGGTCATCCGCAGGTACCTTCATTAACAAAATTGTTCCTGTTCCATTAGTGGGTGGAACAGAGTACACTGAGACTGAAAAGTGAAGTAGATGCCGGCACAATACTACAGTGGATAGACAAAGATCTTGCCACCAACATGGTATCTTTCGCATAGCTGCTTCAATGTACCCACAGAGTGCTGCATTGCGTTCAGCTTGGTATCCATGAACATGGCCTGCAAGCATGATGTTTTTTCAGTCCACAATCTCACAATTAAAGTCCCTGTAAACTAAACTCTGCAAGCATGACTTAATATTCAACTATACCTTGTAGTCATCACCATACTTGTCTATTAATCTGCCAATGTAAACACGTTGAACTTTAGTAAGTGGTTGCAATGGTGCAGATTTGCCATCCCTCCTTCTCTTCCCAAGAGCAGATTTCAGGTCTACATTACATTAAAACATTCGCATGAGATTAAAAAAAAAAAAAAAAGTGCAATGCTCACATATAATATCATAGAAGTTTTTCTGTGGAATCTATGTAAGAATGATATTTGCATATCTAGCATATCTTGAGAATGATGCCAAAAACAACATGCCAAAAACAAAGGGCACATGAAACTATACATATTAAGTCTCTAAATGATATATTGCTACCTTATATAATGTGCCAAGACCAAGCTTAAAATTCAATTTCGATCCAACACGCATTTGCTGAATTATATCACAGCTCATGCTGGATGGAACAAACTTGTTACCAGGTGTATAGCAAACACTTTTTTCCCACAAGACCTCAATCTTTTACTCTTTATAAACTATGCATCATCATGGCAATACACAAGAGGACTGCAGACAACCAATTGAAACAGATTTAGATAGCCTTCAACTGGCATGAATCCATTCAAATCGAGTTTTGAGGTCGATGCGGTGCACTTTGAACAAAATTATTTCTTTTTCAAAATCAGATGCTAAAACTGGCAGAACTCACATTATAACTTCAGGTAGCCATGACAGATCATTTATCTAACACTATGTTAAGCAAAACCATGTGCACTTTATAATCTTATAGAACAGCTGCATTATATACTCATTAATCACTGTTCTATCTTCTAGCCAAATTTTTTGTTTCAAAACATATTGTATTCTATTCAGCATAGATTAAAACATCAAGTGCTCTCTTCCTGGATTAAAGTGTAGAAGAAATCAGAATTGCATTCCATACTCATTAATACTCATTCTATCTTCCTCGATTAAAGTGCTCACTTTCTAGATTCAGAGTGTGCTTCATAATATTTAGTACTGCAAATCAATCATTCACAATTCCGAGAAAACAGTTCAAGACGGACTTCATCAAATGTTATACTACTATCTAACACAACAGCTAAAGATAAAAAGGAGTAGATCCAAGGCTTTTGTTTCATAAATCTCTCAGAATTGTGAATTCACTAGAGCTAACAACCATGGCTTCCAAGAATCCCAAGCAATGTAATTGAACGAAACACACATCCTTATCCAGTTTAACCTATCTATCATGTACCCTGATAGTCCATATCTTTGAGGAACATGCTAACCAAACCAAATCTTCCAATTGTCTATGGCGACTCAGTTCCAGACTTCCAGGTGTTTCCATAAACATCATCAAACGGAGCAGAACGGAGCCGAGTTCAAGGGACTGACCGTCGTTCTCGAGGTCGCTGCCGGTGTCGATGGGCTCGAACTCCGGGACGGGCGCTCGCGCGGCGGCGACGTCGGGCGCCTGCAGCGGCGCGCTCTGGACGAGCCGCGGCGTGCCGCGGGCGTGCGCGCCGAGCAGGTTCGGGTTGGCCACCACCCCGAACGCGGCGTAGTTCTTCACCACGCTGCCCTCGGCGTCCCAGCCCGCGCCGCCCCCGGCGGCGGCGGCGAGTGACTCGGGGAGTTCGAAGGCCGGCTTGAATTCATTGGGTTTCCGGCGGGGGAGCCCCACGCGGACCTTGGCGCGGGAGCGCTTCAATTTGCGCCGCGATCCCCCATATGCGGGAGCCGGCGGCAGCTAGGTGGAGGGGGAGGTCTAGGGTTTTGGCCTTCGGGGGAAGAAGCCGGGGGTGCAGGCAGTGGAGCGGATGAAGAAGAGAGGAGACGCGACGAGCGGCCCGGCCGTTGCACTTTCTTTCTGGGCCAACTAACAGTACTGGACGGTGGGCTGGATGGGCCTTGATTTGAATAACAGTACTCATGGTAGGACTGTCCAGTGGGGACGCTATCCATCCGGGATTAAATCCTGGTGCTCGTACTTTTGCCTGTGATTTTTTTAAAATTTATCGGCGTTACGCATTAAGTGGTAATTGACGTTCTCGACGATAATGAGGCGTCAGTGGTGACTTTGGGAATCTCTAGATCTGTCGGCTCAGTCTTTCGAAGGTGCTCATAGGGGTAGGGTTTGCATAGTATGTTCATAGAGATGAGTGTGCGTGCGTATTATGAGTGTCTGCATTATACTATGTAATTCTCAAAAAAAAAGTTAGTGTGAAAAATAATTTCTTTGGCGGGAGAGTGGATACATATCGATACATAGAAAGTGTACATCAGCATTACCAAGGGTTCTTTTTTTTCTTTTTTGAGCTTTATTATAATCAATGGCATAGAAAAACTCCGTGCGTTGCAATAGAACCCAATGCATTTTGAATCAGATTTATACGAGCACAGGTCAAATATAGGATGGAGATCACGAGGTCATTTTTCGAACTAAAAATAATGAAAAATTCAATTTACTTGTAAATATTAGAATATAGATCTACAGATGATAAAAAAGAACTAGCGATAAGAAATAAAATAAGAAAAGCTAGCAGAACTCTGCCCAATGGGGAGAAAAGAAAACGAGGGGTGAGAGAAAAACAAGCAGGGGCAATAGGCAACAGTCAATAAAACACATATACTCTCTCTGTCCTAGAATATCTGCCGCTTTGAATTTCTATACCATAAGTTTGACTCGATTTGTAGAAAATACGTGCAATATTTATATCTCTAAATAAATTTATTAAAAATTAGATTCAAAGCTCTTTCCAATAATACTAATTATGTACTATAAATATTAATATTTTTTTAATATATAGTTAGTCAAAGTTGTTTATCGGAAAGCGAAAACAACAAATATTTTAGGACGGAGGGAGTAGTTGCTTAGAGGTAAGTATGTTTGTTGGAATTAATTGAATTTGGTCCAGCAATATTTCAATTTATACCAAATAAATTCTAGAGATCCATAATAAAACGTAATAAATGATTAACCTCACATAGAAATTTTGTTGAAGATTGACTCAACTGAAATAAATAGATGTTGTGTATAAATACTGTATAAGGTGAAAAGATGGAAGCTGAGCCACATGTGTCCGCACGTGTTGGGTCATGTCGAGTCATGACGTGTATGGCTCCGATCACAAGTCACACAACATGTGTGGTGTGATGTTAGCGAAGGTTTTAAGCAACGACGATAACTGAGTGACTAAAGAAGGGGGTAAGAGTGAGAATGATGATACACAAAAAAATGTATGAGAATTTTTGCCTCTTTGATATATAGGCCATTATAGATAATTATTTAATTATCCTTAATGTTGGTTCCATTTTGACAAATCAATTATGTGCCTTCTGATCACTGTTTTTTCTATTGGATATGATTCTCCATTCCTTCATGTCCCCAAAAGAAATTGTCACGATTTCATAACAAATTTCCGGCTTGACTTTATCTGAGGAATGTCCCAGTGAAAAACTACTACTTTTGTTCCAGTTTATAAGATTTTTTTTTTTGGTTTTTTCTATATAGACTGTCTAAATACATAGTTAAAGTAATATATTTAGAAAGCCCGAATAAATCTTATAATTTGAAATGAAGATAGCAGTATTCATGTTCAGAATCAGTTCATCATAACTTATGTTGATGCGTAACACCCTGGCCGCAGCTGTTGTTATGCAGCTTTTGTGATGATGAGAGTTTGCTTGCACGAGTAATTGGGAAAAAGGCTGCGCACAAGACACTTCAACAGCCAATTACATATAGTTGAACTTTGTACAGGGCACAAACCACAAAAACATATCCCATATCTAGTTACCAGAACTGCAAAATATTAACATTATATCAGGTTCGCAACAGTGAATACAACGGAATCCCCCATATATTGTGATGCTGGTGGAAGTCAGATATATCCCCTTTGTGTGAAGTACTAACAAAAAATCAGAATGCATTGGTACAGAAAATGTATTCTATATTTAGTTTTTCTCTTTGGGAGCGATATTATTGTCCAAATATAAGATAATTTTTTAGGTGATCGTTATCACTTAATGTTGGTTCCATGTTTGACAAATCAATAGTTCCATCATCACACATAGTTCAAACACAACAAATGCCTTCTAGTTCAAACACAACAAATTGACACATTGCACATAGTTCCATTCACACATAGAAACACAAATAAATTGACACATTGCACATAGTTCAATACTACACCCAAAGGGCCACTCCATTACTTAACATTTCAGATTTCCCCAAAAGTGGTACAAAGCCATGGAGTCTTACTACTTTTTGGCCCCACGCTTCCCTGATAACCTTTGTGGAGGTCGCGTGAGGAACTATGATTCTCCATCTCCCGCCTGTGACATACCTTCTCATGTCCCTTCAAAAGAAATTGCACGACTTTATAACACCGAGACGTCCAGCCTATTCATGCCAGTTTCAGGAACATTAGTCCTAATGTTTAATGAATCGAACTTGTAACTAAGGGCTAATCAACTCCTACTTTTGTTCCTCATGCTTTATGGCCCTACATTTTTTTTTTTTTCAACATGGTTTTTCGTCTACCGCTATAGCTGAATCTCATGGTGTGTAAGGCGTAGCTCTAAATAGGTTCTCACCTTCATCTGAATCGCAATATATTTAGAAAGAATAAAGGAAAGGCCTCTTATAATTTGAAATCAGAGGATCCATCCCGCGTATTCATGTTCATTTATTGCAACTTACTTGCGGCAAGAGTTCATCATAAAGGGGCACCTCATTGTCCATTTGATGTGCTTCAAATTAAGACCCACAACCACGCTCACAGTGTATAGCCCCCAATCGTTAGTATTTGTGCGCGCTTGGGGCTCACCCTGCTCCAAACTACGCGGTTGTGGTGCAGCCTTTGGTGTAATCGATGTACGCCAGCTACATTGAAAAGGTGTGCCACCTCTGACCCACCTTTTGAAACCGTGATGCGCCCGATGTGGAAGCCAGCGCTTTCCAGCTTGCACAGTAGTGGGAAAAAGGCTGCGCAAATACACGTTCACCATCTCGCCAATTATCATCCATACCGCCCCGTCGGGAAACAGAACTGTTATGAACTTTGCTACAGGGCACAAACCACAAAAACATATCCCATATCTAGTAAGGCTGATCATAAAATATTAACATTTATCCCAGGTTAAATCGCAACAGGTGAATGATCATGTGAACATTATATTTTGGTTCCCTGCAGGTGGATACAACAGAATTATATGGTAGCCCCTTGTGCTGTAGAAAGACCTGCAGATATAAAAATCAAGACCCTTGCATTTGGTACAGATTGAATCTATACTTGAACCTTCACAAGACTGGTTATCCAGATAATACAAGAACCTCCAGGATATGATATAGATGTCACTTTTTGGGAGGATAAGAAACGTGCTAATATGTCAGTCACAAGAATCATCAACCGTTATCTTATACTTCCTGCAGAGACCTGCTAATCAAGATGCCACCAGCTACTGGTATTATACAACTGTACAGAACAGAAAAGGACGAGGATAACCTTTTGATAATTTGATCGGATACAGCTACTTGTTAAGCATTGTTTTACTTGCAGGATAAGGTGGCATGCCAAATTCCATCAACCCAAAGTGGTTGCCCTGCTAGTCGATGTGAATCTATTATACATGCCAATTGGGGAAAGATTAGACAATGATCATCCTGATATGAAGCACGGCACTACCTGTTGATGTTGAAGTGATCAAGGGTGTGTGTTGAGGCCCAACAATCAAACATTAGACAATCATTTGCATAGAGAGGACTGATATTGAAACCATGAATAACTGCATTAATATCTTCCATGTATTTTAACAAAGCACTCGTTTGGCTCCCCATTATCTTACATAATTTTGAGCTGCTGGCATTTGACTAAGCAACCCAGCTTCTTCAAAAAATGCAAGGATGGCGTGGCGAAAAATTTAGTCCAAATATTATTTGTTTCCATCCATATTAGAATTTTGAATATGAATGTAACAAAAGTTAAAGCAGATATACCATGTACATTCACTTCGGGCTTGATATAAATAAGATCCGAGGTTTATCTTGTCCTCTTCCACGATTTTGACGTGCTAATCAACCCTCCATAAGTCATTGGTCAATTTCTGTTGCCTTGTTAAGATTATGTACGAGGATAATCTAAATTGGAATGGTTGTGGTGCTGGTGGCATGCCAATGGGGATCAACCCACAGTGGGGTCCCTGCATGGGTGTGTGTTCTTGGAGCAGAAAAGATTAGACAATCATCGATAGGAGGACAATATTGATGCTTGGGAAGAGATGAAGCACATTGATGTTTCCCATCTCAAACCTCCCCCAAGTGCTGAGCTGTATTAAAAATGTGGAGATAAATTATTGTTCTTCCATACTATTTTAAACAAAATATTATTGGGCTGGATTTTACATTAGATTTGCTAGTGGCAGGTGAATTCTCAGCTATAAAAGATATGCATTTGTGTAAATCATTGGTGTCCTGATCATGTGAGTCATCAACAATTTTGGTGCCCTGCAATTAATAATACAACCATGACAAGGATATTGTTTTCAGAAAGACCTTGCATGAATATCAAAAATCAAGACCCTAATGTACAGATTGAATCCTTATGCAACAAGACAAGACTGATCTATCAATACAAGAACCTCCAGGATATGATGATATAGATGTACGTTTTGGAGGAAAGAAGAAACAAAAATATGTCAAGGTCACAAGAATCATCAACCATTATATTATAATAAATAAAAGAACACGCTAGCTGCACCTTAATAGATGCCACCACTATACTATGCTAAGTCAGAACAGAAAAGGATACTGTTATTTATCCTTTTGGATAGACCCTTGTTTGATAGATACAGCTCCAAGACCATTGTTTTATTCTCTCATTAAGGATTGGTACAAGCAAATGCCAATTTGATCACCAAAACTAAAAGAGGCACTAGAGAAGTTAAACTAGTACTTATTATCATGCAGTTGTAATGAGGACAGTTGTTTCCAACGATCACGTAAGCACATTCTTTTATGAAGCACACTATGGCACTACCCACGGTGTTCATGATCACACAGAACTGAGAGCCCAACAATCAAACATGCCACTTTTCTGGCATGAAGAAAGTGTACAAACAAACCATGAATAACTGCAATAATATCTATAGCGAAGGAATAGCACAATAGAACACAGCACTCTTGGCAAATTACTGAGATAATTTTATCAGCTGGCATTTGACTATGTACCCAAAAAAAATGTGGTCCAAACTTTACAATTTGTTCCATCCATATATAGAGTATTGAATAAGGAATGTAAAAAGTTCAAAGCAGCTTACCAAGTTCGAATAATGTTCCTTCACTTCTGGTCTTACTGAGTCCATATCCCCTTTGATTACATCTGGCTTGTAACTGCATAATATAAAGAAATAAAAAATTCAGTAATAAGGGAAAAGTGAAGTTCCAATAACTAGCTGTTTAGAACCCACAACGGTGAAATGCAATTTGGAGCTTGTAGCCTTCAAGCTTTACAAGAAAAAGTTTCTAGTGGTTTAACCATATTCCTTCACGATATAGAAGATAACTACTCCCAAGTGAATGCAGAAACCACTACTAACACCAAAGCAGCTCTTAATTCGCCAGGTAAGCTGACGTTTTACCGAGAAGTGGCACCCAACGCCAGCACCAGAATTACTGGAAGATAGGAGAAATCTTTTTCGCTTGTCTAGAATCAGATGCGCACACAGTAACAACAGTAGAGCATCGTCGGGGTGTGTGTGTGTGGTGTGTGTGTGTGGGGGGTGGGGGTGGGGGTGTGGGAAACAGTACAGCATAGGCATAGCAGGCAACGCGTTGGCAAAGCCAGGCCCAAGCATTTTGCATAGAAAAATGTATATGTTGAGCACGCAGTTGCGGGCAGACTCGAGCAGAGATTGCTTTTTCGAAAATCATATGGCCTAACAATACGCGAATCTGTGGACGCGATGGAATGCAACCGACCGACACGCTAGTAAACGAAGAACCAGCAGACGGGGATGGTCGTCGTGATTACCTCGCGCGGACCTCGTCGGGGTCCTGGCCGGGGAGCAGGGCCGGCATGCCGTCGAAGACGCGGTTTGGCGCCGCCGTCCGCGCACACCCGCACCGCCGCTGATCCATCCGGCCGGACACGGAAACAGCGCGTTAGTCAGGGACGGACGGCAGTGTTCAGGCAAGGAGGAGGAGGAGAGGGAGAGCGCCGCATCGGCGTACCGCGGGACCAGAGGAGGGGCGCGAAGCGGGGCAGTGGCTGGTTGAGGACGACGAGCGCGACGGTGGCGGCGCCGTCGGGGCCAGGCGGTGGGGCCGTCGAAGGGGAGGAGGAACGCGGGAGGAGTGGCGCATCATCGGCCGCTGCGTCGTCGGCGCCGTGGAAGCCATGGCACGCGGGCGTCTGGACTCTGGTGTCAACTCCAGGCCTCGAGGGGTCGCACGCGGCGTGCTGGCGTGATGGTTTGGTTGCCTTCGCTTCGGCCTTCGCCTTGGCTGGCTGGCGCCTGTTTTTCCCATTGATGACGAGAGCCACTGGTCCACATCATGTTTTCTGTCAGCCTAGCTGGCGATTGATTTGCATTTGCTCCACCACGTGGTCCAGGCGTGCTTGGACAGATCAGGCATGTTTGACTTTGGCCAGGCCAGAGATGAGATATTGCCCGCAATAGAAAAAAAAAAATGTTGCCCTACCGGCCATTTTAGTTCCGTTCTTAATCAAAATATTTTATACCGTTGTACTCCCTCTCGGTCCATATAGACTTTGTCGTTGGAAAAACTGCTTTTCTCCTAAACGCGTTTCATGGACGACATACTTAACGGAACGAAAGATATTTTTAGATTACTATTAATAGGACTATTTATATATTATCATGCACTACACCAATGTATATTACTAGTAGTACGCCTTACCTAAACTATGAATTAATATATACATATATATATGGATATAGTAGGTCAATTAATTGCGGAGGTTGTATTCATTGATATGGTATAGATTATTTGAATAGGGGCATCACCTAAATCTCATTTATACTCTATGCTGTTTTGCTAAGTTTTTTTGTTTAGAAATAGTTTATTTTTTTATATAAAAATTTATCGAAATATATTCATGTGGGGTCTTGTTTTTTGAAGAGTTTATTCATGGCGAACAAATACCATGGTGCAATTGAATTTTTTAATTACGATATTTGGTTTTATTGTGCTTTATAACTTTTTTCTATTTTAAAAAGAAATAAATTCAGTGGGAGATTAATGAGTATTAGTGGAGGTAACTCCTCTGATGATGTTAGAGGACATCATTTTTGAGCTCTCAACCAATTAAGATCAAGAAAATAGACTAGAGAGGAGTTAAAAATATAGGAGTTATAGATTTCAAAGGGTCACTTGACCTGGCCTCCTTTGGGACCCAATGTAGAAGTCAGGATTGAACCCAGGCCAGTGCTCTTGTCCTTGGAGCTTAACCGTCTCCCTCTATGAGCTGTTCCTTGTAGTACCCCTTTTAAGAGCTTCTCCAATACCTTCCAAAGTAATATTACTTGGTAAACCAATGAGTTTTCTAGGTACTAAGAAAAGTTGGGAGCATTTTTTTATTTCTCCAATAGCTTTTAAAAATTCGGCTCTATACATTAGGAACCCCGACCACTTTTATTCTTCTTTTCTCTCTTATACATTTATATCAGGAACCTTGGCATACTTTTTTTATTCTTTCCTACATCCTTTCACCTTAGTTTGACATTTCGAATATGCGCGTGGATTTATCCGCTTGATAGGGTTGATTTTTCTATGTGCCAAAAGATCAGAAAGTGAGGTTGAGAATTGTTGGATGATGTATTTTTTTCACTCTTTGCCAACAATAGTAGTGTAACTCTGGTTGGAGTTCCACGACCTATGTGTTGTTCTGACCCATTATAGCTACACCAAGAGCATAGATTCAAGTACAATTCAACATACAAGATTTGATAGATTTAGTTGCAAAAATGTCTAACGACATATAAATGGCAAAACAAAAAATAAATAGGGAGAAAGCAAATATTTTGAGTTTGATTAGCAATAGGTATTGAGTGTATCCATAAAGTTATCTATATCTCTTATAATCCTAAAACTCACTATAGTTCTACCTAGATATGCACTTTATCAAAGCTAAGCAAATCCATTATCGAGATACAATTACAACCCATTAGCATTTGCAATTATGACATACATATCATCAAGACACATCCTCTATTAACATGTGTCCACATCAAAATAATTAAGCTTCATGTAAGACACGATCTACTAATATTAAAATAATTAATTCTTCATGTAAGTAATTATATGTAGGTAATTCTCACAAAGTTGGCGTGAGGTATGCTTCTAGTAATAACTATGTGTAGGAGGATCGATTAATCCCGTGTATAGAAGGATAGGACTAGGGCTGAAAGCAATAAATATTTTTTTTATTGATTTTTCGATCATGTTTGAGGCGAATTCATTTAGAGGAATTTAGATATGTTTGTATCTTGAGTCCCCCTTGTCCACGGTCCTCTTCTTGTGCATTTATACCCTCCGTCTGCCATATGCTTTCCTTGCACTTGAAAAAAAAAATTAAAGAGGATGCAAAACTACTAATAATTCCCACCCCCTATTTACTTGCACGCTCCATGACATTGTACAAGTTTGTTTTAAACTTTGACATGCACAAAAGTTTTGTCTTTTCTAGATGCATAGTTTTTATTATGCACTTAATATATACTACATCTAGATATGCATATATAGTGGAGAGAGTGTCATTAGTTCATACAACTCTTTGCTTCCATACTGCCATATTAAACATGCACTAAAACTTAAAATTTAACACAATTGGACATGACTGTAAAAGTATCATGTGATCCAATATTAACATTTAAAAATAAATCGAGAGAAAGCAAATATTGCAATTTTGATTAACTATAGGTTCTAAATTAATTTATCCACAAACTTATATAGTATAAAGGCCAATCTCAATGGGGAGTTTCACTTCACGATTTCATAGGTGCCACATCGGTTTTTGTAGAATTGATTTACGGAATGAAATCCCTCTCTTAATGTAAAGTTTCATCTCACGGTTTCACGCACTATAACCAACATATTAAATTGTTGTATATGGTATAGCGATCAAATGTGTCATATGCCACTTTCACGCTAAAATTGGAGGAAGCTAGTACGGAAGGTCATCACACATAATCAGCAGCTAAACTTGGGCCAAAATCCGATGCTTTCTTGTGCCGGTGACTAGCAGATTGTGGTGGCGGCGGCGGAATAGCCTGTGATGGCTGCGCCGATGATGACACGCACCTTGCTTCCTTCGTCGGAGATGCGTCGCATGCCCGCACCATCTGGACTGGCGGCGGCCACGACGCGGTCAACAGGAGCGATGCCCATGACGGAAGAGGCGGCAACGGCGGGGTCGACGGGGCGATGGCCACCCAAGGACACCGGCCGATTCGCTCGCTCTCCAGCACCGGAATCTGTGGCAGATCGCGACGGCTGAGTCGCGAGGGCGGACTCGCTCGCTCGCGCCCGGACGTGCGGCACAGCGTAACCTCGCGATGGACCGCAGCGGAGCCTCGTGACGGACCGACGGACCACGGCGGAGTCGCGATGGACACGACGGATAGATGGCAGAAAGAAGCGGAGTCGCGACGGACACAGCGGACGGAAGGACGGCGGAGATCGAGGAGTGCGGGTTTCACGCCGATTCCAATGTTTTGAAAATGCCGTCCACTCGTGTCGTGGTGATGAAACGTTTTCCTTCTCTCTCTTACTCCTCTTACTCGTTTCATGCAAAAACTTTCCACCTGCTGATGTGGCACCTCATTTAATATGCATAAAACACCATATAAAATTCCATTGAGACTGGCCTAAGATTTATGTCTCACACTTGCTAGCTTGTTTTGGTTATTAGTGTAGTCATGCAAATCGAAATGAACTCAAATCACATCGTATGTTCGGTTAATCCAAATAGAAATGAATCAAATCACATCGTTTGTTGCTGTGACACCGAAAGCTTTGATGCCTTCACATTTGCTTTACCAATCCTACAACCAAACAGCACCTCACTAAAGGACCGCAGTTGATGTGGCGCAAAACTCATGCTCCCTCCATATTAAAAATAGAAATTGTTTAGAACAACGACACGGTCTCCAAAGTATAGCTTTGACTTTATATTTTTATAAAAATATTCATCACAAAATGATATATTTATACTTTTATGAAAGTATTTTTTTTAAGATAAATCTATTCATATGGTTTTTATATTTCTAAACTTAACAACTTAAAAAGTTATTCATGATTTATGTTTCCAATGTTTGACTCAAATCTTTGTAAAACGACTTCTATTTCTATATGAGGTGGAGTAATTTATAGTGCCACAAAACAGTGCCGGCCAAATTTCTAGCAAACTCCGTCCTAGATTCCAGCGAAACTTTGCTTGTTTTCACATCACCCGTCATGCACCGCATCCTGACAAAGTCATCGCATTCGTTAATCACCATGGCGATGGTCTCTCCCATCCACAGGGTGATCGACGCTGGCCGGTGGGACGCCGAGCGCCTTCTTGGCCGCCTCATCATCGTCGTCCACGCCGCGTTCCTCGACGCCAGCTTTGTGCCGGTGCACCAGCGCTCCGAGAAGAAGCCTGGCCCCGTGGCGGCCCCGTTCCGAGACAAGCGGGCAGGACATCGTCGGCTCTCTCGCTCCGCTACGGCGCGCCGCAGCTGCAACGACGACATGGGCGGAACAGGAGGTCGCCATGGCCGTGCTGAGGATACTGGCACACGGGCGGCACCTCATCCTGTACGTGCAGTGCGGCCCATGGCCATCGGTGGAGCACTGTCTGCTGGTGGACGCGCTCGCCGCCGCGCCGCTTCTGTCGGGCGGCCTGGACGACACGGGGGCGCGCGCGCTGAGGAGCGACGCGAGGCTGGCGGGGCTCTGGCGCCGGCTCTCGGACGACCTCTGCCGCCGCGCCTCGTCGACGTGTGCCGCAGGAACGGCGTCGAGCTGGGGACAACCTTCATGTCGCTCCCCGGCGACGCCAAGGCGGCGATCTTGGCGCGGCTCTCGGACGGCGCGGACCTCGCGAGCGTCGAGTGCGCCTGCGCCGGACTGAGGCGCCTCGTCGCCGAGCGTGACGGCGAGCTCTGGAAGGCCAGGTATGACGCGCTGCAGCGTCGCGTGGGCGTGTCGTGGTCGTCCCTCCTCGACGACAGCGGCCACTCGGCCTCGTCGCCGCCGCCGGAGACGAGCTGGAAGGAGAGGTACGTGAGCGCCAGGCGGTGCCAGCTGCCTACTACGCCTACATCACTGGGAGCTCGTTACGTGCAGTACGCTTTTCAGGACCGCGTTTTCGAGAAAATGGTGCGCATGGACCCGCCGATCGTGGTGACGCGCCGGAACTGACTGAAGGAATGATCGGATAGCAGCCACTGAGCGAGAGGCAAGCGCGCCGCAGGGCGAGGAATAAGACAGTTAACACTCACATGTTCACTCTCGAATGCAAGTTGCCAAATGCATATATCTGTTGTTATTTTCATTAATGAACAACAAAAGTAGTGTGTGTTGTAAGGCTTTTGTCCCTTTGTCTTAATACAAAGATATGTAGCTCTCTGCGTGTTCGGAAAAAAAAAAAAAAAAAATATAGCATCAAGGAACAATGGATCACAATCACTTGGTTGGCGTACATTAGTTGATCACCACAAATTAAAACAAATGTCAGAAACTCTTGTTTAATATGGATAATGTACTCGATTGGTCTACATTAGCTGTAGGAAACAGTAGATAACGTTCAGGAAGCTTAAATACTAAAATGACTTTGGTCACAACATTTGCTGAACATCACAAGTTGTCAATTGTGATCAGAATTAAAATTCTATGGTTGAATGAACTGACAATGTTCCTTGCATAATGCATCTAGTGACATTGATATGACTGAACCACACCTCAACAAACAGAGAAGCTTGAATCATAATTAAAAAATGTAGAGTATAAAGGCCCATTGGCAACTTGGACCTGTCTGGAATGGTAGCTAGCCAATTCAGTAATTAACTTCAATTTACAGAACGGACAGTTTTGATCCACAAAATTGACCTAGCTGTGAAAGTTCACCTGAATATAAGGAAACATAATAATCAATTCTTATTCTATTCAAGATCAGCCTTAAAAAATTTAAATAAACACTAAATTTTTAACAAATGAAAAAGACCAAATGTTCTGCTACCTTAAATGGCAAATGAGTTAGCCTCATAAAGTTAACAGATGGTAGGGCCTCAGAAAATTCTGAGGAACACTAAAGTGACAAAACCATGACAGACTCATAGGAAATGGTTCAAGGCCTCAAGCAGCTTTTACATGATAGGTTCAGTAGTGTGACAGTTAATTTTCAGAATTTAACACAAGGCAAAATTACTAGTAATGCCACAGTCTTCATTGAGCAAACCATGCTAACACAAGCGTCCACATCTCAATCGATTTGACAAAGTTGCAGAGTTACATGTAAAGAAATAGTCTATATGCTAGTACCAATTCTTACAGTCAATGATATGCTCTGTACCTGTACTTTTCTGTGCTTTAATATATCCCAGTAGGGGGGTAAAACCCCTCCTGTTTCTTAAAAAAACAGTCAATGATACCACTAGATGTTGCACCTCACCTATCATCCCCATATCGTAAGTGTTTTGCTCTTGAAAAATGCAATGAGCTAGCAGTTCATTTCCAACAGCATCCCTACCACATGTCTCACAATTATTAAAACTTGATTGGTACAAAAGCCCGATAAAATCAACAAACTATCATTAGCATAGAAATAGAATCATAATCAGCAACTACAAATTACAGCAAAGAAGATGAATATGATTTTTGCTCCAATGCATTTAGAGTTGACCAGTTAGCTGCAGCAGAGTCATACAGTAGTTCAAGTCATTAAAAAAACCTGCAACTGGTAATAGCTTCGATTAAACATGACATGAAGAACTCAATTGTGAATATCTAGATCTAGATAGCTCATCAGCTATCGCTGAACCTGCCCTAGCAAACATGTTAAACTCGACTTGAGTACTTGACACAAGTCTGCTACAAATAAACAAGTAAATAATCATGCATATAAGAATATTATATAATATTTATGCTAGCCAATTATACAGAACACAAAATAAAACATTTTGATTATCCATACCAACCAACCAAAATGAATAAAATAAAGGTTCAGTGTGTAAACTTAAGGAGTAGACATTATAATTTATAACTTCACAAATTTGATGTCTTAGAAATTACACAGCCACTTCAAGTATCAGTTGAAAATATTTTCGGCAAAGAGTGGGTACTATTATGCATATTTCAGAAAGTTATTTCTGATCAGCATAGCTGGCACAGTAAACTATGAGCATCAAACTATAACTTTTTCACTAAAAGTTGCTTAAACAAACAGGCCACAGGATCATTGATTTATAGGTATAGAGATCCCCAGGCAGCTAGGTTTATCAACATAAGATTTATTTTTTGAGGAACATATATGACTCATGAGTTACCTACAAGATCGGGGCACTAGGACCTCACAACTGTAGTAGCTATTCCTACATATGGCATGCCATTCTTCAAAGACACCATTGATTTGAGAGGCTATGATGCAAAACTCGCTACTATTAGTAGCAGTTTCAACACATTTAAATTATGGAAAACTCGCTACTCTTAGTAGCAATTTCAACACATTTCAGATAATAACTCTTTAAAGACAACATTGGGATTTGGGAGGCATCATAGTGATTGCATACCAAAATTACGAGTATCAAACTGGGTGCACCTAGATCATAGTAAAACTGAAGCTACACAATGTTCCTCACTTGCCAACCATACAGTACAGCATTATTCAAAGTACACAACTTGGATCTAGAAGCATAAAGACAACAATAGTAAAATGAAAGAGAACCCACAGAGAGAAATCACCGAAGCAGCAAACAGCGCTGCTAATACCATCAATTCCTCAAATGGCTGCACCATTGCTCCTCCTCGCCAGTTTGGTCCATTCCGTGTGGAATGATCCTGGGCGGTCAATGCGCTCATAGGTGTGTGCACCAAACAGATCCCTCTGTGCTTGGATCAGATTTGCAGGCAATCGACTTGACCTGTAGGTATCAAAGTACGAGAGGCTAGCAGTCATTCCTGGTGTGCTAATGCCAGCCTCCACCGCCCGTGCCACAACCCACCTCCACGCATTCTGCCGCTGCACCATCTCCCTCGCAAACTCTCTGTCCACAATCAAATTGGCAAGCTCAGGATTCCTGTCATACGCCCTCTTGATCCTATCAAGAAACCTCGCCCTGATAATGCACCCGCCCTTCCAAATCCTGGCAAGCTCCGCCAAGGTTAAGGTTCCATCCCTTCTCCACACTCTTGGCTCGCAGCAGATTCATGCCCTGCGCATAGCTGCAAATCTTGGAGGCGTAAAGCGCCTGCCTCACCCCCTATCCACCAGCACCTTCTTATCGACACTAACCGTCTCCAGAAGCCCTGCTGGCATCCCCTCTTCCTCCAGCACCCCAGCAGCCGCAACCCGCTCATCCTTCAACCCTGACAGGTACCTCCCATCCAGCGACGCCGCGATTGTGGGCGCTGCTACCGCGAGCTCCGCAGCCTGCTGCACCGTCCATTTCCCAGTCCCCTTCATCCCAGTCTTGTCTAGAATCTTGTCAACCAGCGCCCCACCGCTCCCATCCAACGGGTCCGCCACGGTGAATATGTCCGCGGTGATCTCGACCAGGAAGCTCTCGAGCTCCCCTTGTTCCACTCCGCGAAGACGTCGGCAATCTCCGAGTTGGAGAGGCCCCCAACCCTGCGGAGCACGTCGTACGCCTCCGCGATGAGCTGCATATCGCCGTACTCGATGCCGTTATGCACCATCTTGACGAAGTTGCCGGCGCCACCGGGCCCGACGAAGGTGACGCAGGCGCCGTCCTCCGTCTGCGCGGCGGCCTTCTCGAGGATGTCCCTGATGCTGCCGTAGGCGTCGACGTGTCCGCCGGGCATGAGCGAGGGCCCGTTCCGCGCGCCCTCCTCGCCGCCGGAGACGCCCATGCCGAGGTACAGGAGCCCGCGGGCCGCGGCCTCCTCGATGCGGCGCTCCGTGTTCTGGTACCACTCGTTGCCGCCGTCGACGATGGCGTCGCCGGGCTCGAGGTAGGGGCCAGCGCCTGGATGGTGGCGTCGACGGCGGGGCCCGCCTGGACGAGCAGCACGACGGTGCGGGGCCGGGCGAGCGAGAGCACGAACCCGCGCGGGTCGCGGTGGCCCAGCACCGGCAGCGCGCCCTCGTCCCGCGCGCGGGAGAGCGTCGAGTCCACCTTTGCCGCGGTGCGGTTATAGACGGAGATCGGGAACCCCTTCTCGGCGATGTTGAGCGCCAGGTTCTGGCCCATGGTGGCGAGCCCCGCCAGCCCGATGCGCGGCGGTGGGGAGTGCGGCGCGGCCGCCGCGGGGTACGCCGGCGCCGGGGAGGCGGCCATCGGTGGGTGGGTGGGGAGAGTTCGGCGCTGGCTGGCGGCGGCGGCGAGGTGGTGGAGGAGGAGGGAGAGAGCGGAGGTGGCGAGGACTAGGAGAGGAGAGATTGGGGGACGGAGGTCAAGGTGGACTAGGGGATAGCGATAGAAATATTGGGCGTGGAGAGGCCCGCCCGTGGCCTTTGGGCGCCTCGACGAGTCCGCCGGCCGCACGGCGAGCCCGACTCCACCTACTGCGACGGCTCTTGGACCAATCTGCCTCCTGGGCTCCTCCAGGGTCGATCCGTCCAAGGGCCAGCCAGCTGCGCATCAGAGGCGCCAAAACCCAACAAGGCACGGGTCGGGGGCGGCGGCCCGGGGCAACCAGCGGCGGCCGTGCGTGCTCCATCCCCACCAATAATCCCCCGAAGCCATCCGTGGAACGTGACTGACTTGGCGGGCAAAAATCATCATATTCGCTGCACATGTGGAGAAGACCAGGAAGGAACACAAGAACAAGTGCTTGGAACGACGGAAAGGCTCATGGCTCCCGCCAAGAGGAAGCAGTAATATATTGCCTGATCGAACTCGAGTGCTTGACTCAAGAAAAAGAAAACCAAAGGAACCGGAGGTCAGCTCTACAAACTTGCTGGGGCCGCATCATTCTACTATTCTCAGCATCTTCGAGCTCAACTGTGCACAGTTGCAAGCATCAGTTTGGCGAAGCTCCGCACATAGAGCTAAAACAGCTCTGCACATGTAGAACTCAATAAAGCTCTCATATAATCCTACACAAAAGTCCACATTGAAACAACATATTTTTGATAGAGCAATTATTTTCGGCTTCAATCAACATCAATCCCTTGCGATAGCATATTTTAATGTGCTTCATATATGAAGCTGTTTTAAAAGTATACGTTTGGTACAAAACAACCCTAAATACCTCGTGAAAACTGCTAGTGACAAACGAAGCAAGCCTGTTTGGTACAACTTGTGGTCCATATTCACAAAGCTGTTTTTTATCTTCTCATACCAAACAAATGTTTTAAAACAGCTTTAATCAAATATTCTAAAACAGCTTTTTTTTTTCTAAAAGCTATTTTTAAACTTCTCTCACATGCACAAGAACCTTGGTAAAACTAAAAACACTAGTTTCCCCTCCCTACTATCTTCCTTAAGAAGCTGTTTTACCAAACTTCTTCCCAAAAACAGAATTTGTTTCGCTAGAGAAGCTACTCATGGAACCAAAGCTAAAACTAGAAAAAGAAAAAAAAAACGTGCTTCACTAGGAGTAAACGTTGACAGCTGCACGGCTCCAAATCGTACACGGATCGCTGCCCCGTCTTCGTCAAGCACGACACTGGACTTTCTGCCCCCAGACAGCACAAGAAAAACGCAACAGAATGTATTCTTAAAACCCTACATCAAGTCATTATCTTGTGTCCAAACTGGAAAATGAAATAATCAGGGCACGCATTAAGGCAACCAGATACCAAACAGTAGAAGCTCTACCAATACACAGCAATTTCGGTTACATGATTCTCACGAGGTAGTGTCACAATCGTCACAGCCTCACGGGGGCACACACAAATACGCCCTTGCAACAGGGTATGCCCAGATCATCTCTCACTCGCAATTGAGTCATCACTGGCTCCAGATAAAAGGGAGCCAATTTTGAAGAGTTCACTTAAGCGACCATATATAGTACGCACATCGCAACTAATAAGGGGAGAAACGTCTCCCACAGAACATTCAGCACCATCACCAAAAATAAGCTAGTGCGATGTCCGGTTAATTTTTATGTAGTATGAGTTCGACTGATTGCACCCACCGAGTCAAAGGCTGGGGCTCCAGCTAAGCCACCTGTAAAAATTAAAAGAGCAAAATGTGAAGCAACTATAACAAAAAACTAAATAAATAGTGCCTATACACATTGTATTTAGTTCCAGACTCTGCAGTGGCAAATCGATGAAAAGACCAGTGCTTGGTCCCACCACAAGCCTACGATATCAGGGACAAAAAGAGCAGTATGACAACATGAAACATCATTGTGATTGACACATAAAGGTTAATCCCAGCAAAATGCATACTAACAGCCAGCACTAGAAGTCTGTTTTGTGCCAGTGGAGCAAGTGAACATGCAATGACCAAATATAATGACAATCTACCAGGAGAAATAATAGAATTTGTATTACCATTACACTGCCATTTTCATCTCTATCTTCTGGTGAGGATTATAGCCAACCAGCTTGAAGTCTGATGCCATGAAAGAATCTATATCCTTTTTAAAAGGATTTATCTTCAAAATCTGCACATAAGGCCAACATAGAACTTAGAAGATGCATGGGCACAGAAAGTAAACACAAAGAAACAACAAAGCATCTAGTTCATATATGCAGATTTCATATTTTTCATAAAAAAAAAAGTTCTGTTTGGAGTGGCTCACTGGAAATGGTTTAGGCATCTTCTGAATTTGTTCCTCCAGAGCTCGAACATGTGTGCTATAGACATGAGCATCCCCTATAACATGGACAAAATCTCCAGGAGAAAGATCTTGCAAGATTAAGACACAAAGGGTTAGAGTTGAAAAAAAAAGACTATAGCTTCTATCAGTTGGATACAAGAAACATCAAAAAAAAGAAAGGGACAACAGAAAAGATGGAATAAAAAAATCCTTGCAGCAAATAAATTATTCAGAATTTGTTACAAAAATATCTAGAATATAGCCACAAGACTTGTGTATGTGGTATGACAAACAGCATGGAAGATTTGTTGCTCACATAAAAAGAAAAATCAAAGTGCAGAATAAATGGTTCCAAATGAAACTAGTCCAAACTAGAAGGTTTGTATGTGGTATGACAAACACTGATGTACAGTACAACCAAGAAGGTTTGTATTAAGGTGCACAATAAATGTTGCACTAAGTGGAAATATTACAGTAAGGCATATAAGAACCTACCACAAACTTGAGCAATTATGTATGTCAGAAGAGAATATGATGCGATGTTGAATGGAACACCAAGCCCCATGTCTGCAGAGCGTTGATACATCTGGCAGGATAGTTCCCCGTTCTCCACGTAAAACTGGAAGGTGAATAGGTTGAATGCAAATGTTGTTAGTTGAAAAAGTTATCAAAAATAAAATGCAAGCAAATGTTACAAACTAATTATCAAAGGCAAAATTTATGCTCACCAATCTACTGTAATTTTAAAAGTACCAAAAATCTAATTTTCAACTTACAAAGTTACAATGCAAATTTTGCTATTATAGGACTCCAAACATGTGGCTTGCTGTTATAGGATTTCTAACATCGACTTCGCTAAAATAGGACTGGAAACATTGACACTTTATTATACATGACATTTTGCGTTTTAATCATATTTCTCATCTCAAATACATGTATCTTCCCATGACTTGACCCTTTTCTGAACATCGGGTGCCCTGGCGTGGGCGTTCCGGCCACCAGCCACCGCGACCAGGCTGCCAGGAGCCACCACGGCGTGCAGCAGGCAACGCCCCGCGGCCTGGGCGCGCCAGCAGGCGCCGCCGCGGCCTGACACGGCCAGCAGCCAGCGCCACGGCCTGGGAACGGCCAGCAGGCGCCACCGCTGCCAGGGCTTTGACATCCATGGACCGCGAAGGTTCTTATCCATGGAGAAGACAAGCCGGCGTGGGGAGGGAAGGAGGGAAGCCATGGCGCTGGGCGGTGGTGTTTTCTTGGCGCTGCTTGGCGTCGATCTCACGCGAGGGAGGAGAAGCGACACGTCGGTAGATGAAAATGATCGATAGATGAGATTAGCAGAAGGGCAATACAGTCATATGGGAAAATACATGTATTTGAGATGCCAAATATGATTAAAGGGAGCAAAATGTCATGAAAAACAAAGTGCAAACGTTTCAGGTCCTATTTTAGGGAAGCCGATGTTAGAAATACTATAATAGCGAAGCCACATGTTTGGAGTCCTATAATAGCAAGGGTGCACATCATGGAAAAGTAAAAACAGGCCAATAGGTAACTTTAAACTTAAATCAAGCTGAAAAATTATACAAACTTGAGCAAACATGTGGCAAGGAGGAAGAGCCATCTTCTTGAGATCTGCAGGATTCCATGCCGACAAAATTATTCGGCGATCATCAGGATTATTCTTAATTTTGTCAACCACATCCATTAGCTGATCAAAACCTTTCCCAGTATAGTCAGCATGCATATCAGTGTATCTGTCAAATATGCCCACTTTATCAGAAAAAATGAACAAAAGAAGAGACAGCATGAGGAGAGGAATATAAGCTTACTCAGCACCAAAATGCCGCCATTGAAATCCATAAACTGGACCTAGATCACCTTCCTCCCTGTGTGCCAAGCCAATACTAGAAAAGATGGCCAGGTGGATTAGATATCAATAACAGAGACATAATTTACTTGCAGGTTATATCCAACAGATAAATACCGGTCAAGATACTCTCTTGAAGCATTGCAATCCCAGATATGAATACCCTTCTCTTGCAAAACCTACAAATTGAAGGGAATGTTCAGAAAACAGGACCTTTCATAGTTTAATCCACTCAGGATTTGGGGAAGAATTCTGACATTTCTTTTTTCTCAAACACTCAGGAGAGCTGCATATCATTTCATTAAGCAAAGAGAGTACACAGGGAGAAGAGTCCCCAAACAAAACACAAACATATGCACACACATGCACACGGGCACCGGTGCCCGCATGCAAAGAATTCTGACATTTGAAAAGATCCTAAGTAAATAGTAATGGCTTTCCGCCACAAAAACACACTAAACAGGTTGACATATGAACCCAACAGAAATGATACATGACCTGGGTACAAGTATTGTTGCAACTAACCCCTCAAAGAAAATGAGGGCAATTCATTTCATATCTAATGGATAAGACTAAGAAATTTCCAGTAAGTACACAGCATTTTCCATTATATTTTAATCTGCCAATGGTCAGAAGACTGCAGTCATTATGAGCTGTTTTAAATGAAAGAACTTTGAGTGGATTTTAATCTGCCAATAGTCAGAAGACTGCAGTCACTATGAGCTGTTTTTTAAATGAAAGAAACTTTGAGTGGATAAATTCTATAAAACAACTTGCAGTAGGTTTATTAGAAGGGAAATTTTTCTACAGCACAATCATATACCGTGATTTGTCTGTAGGACACTGTCTTGTGGCCCAGAGACAAATGCTTTCGCAGTGTCCTACAGAGAGGTTGGTTTTTGTTAGTACCCTGTAGACAAATTGCCTTGTCAGGATTACTTTGACTCATCACATGTGGGGGTGTATTGCAATTTTTATCACAATAAACATTCTTCCCCTATTGCAATTTGCAAATGTAACTCCTTTTAGCCCTTCAAACTTTATTGCATGTATACTTTGCATAATTTGGAGGCAATTTTTCTTCCTATTCTAATCTTCTTTAAATGATAGTTTATAATCAATAACGGTTGGATTGGCTGCACTTGTATCCACCTCAATCCTGGGGTGGAAATAGTTAATTTTCCACCTGAATACATGTGGACTGAGGTTGGTATGAGTGCAGCCAAGGAAGGCCTAAATGGGGTCTCCTCTTTGGCTCCCTTCCATGTCTACTACTACCTAATAACTCTAATGGATACGATAAGGCAAACAGTACACACACAAGAAAAAACTAACAGCTTAGTCTTACACTATTAATAAATTAGGTTGCATATATATAATATGACAAAAAAGGAGAGCACATTTACTGATTGAATTAGGGAAGGTGTAAAAGGAAGAAAAGAGAAGAAAGTACCCAGTCCCAGAAATGATTTCATTCAAAACAAAAAAAAAAAAAAAGGATTTTTGTTTGTAACTGAAAAAAAGTAGCAACAAATGAAACAATTCAGGTATCAACACGGCATGGTTGCACAAAAAAAAAAAAGGATTGGTAAATTTCACAAAACTCAAATAAAGTGCCACACGCATCATGGCATGTGGGTTGCGAGTATAGATTAAGGCAAACACCTACATTAAATCAAAACATTGGCTAAAGACAGCACTGGAGCCATTTTAATCTGCACACCTTTGCATTTGTTGAGCCACTGATGAACCAAAGGAGCTCTTCAACAACACCACGCCAAAATACCCTCTGTTAAGAGCAAATGTTATTGTATTGCATTAGTCAAGAAGTGGTAGCTAAATATATGGTACCATAGTTCTTCAAACTTTCTTTTGGATTTTGGACTCCTCATGTCTAACAGATGGTGACCATAAGGCTCGCTATTCACATGTTGAGGGAAATGTTTTACAGGTAAGCAGGTACATATAAAAACATAGAGTTACAGAGTGTTAGAATGATTGAAAAGAATGTTGCACTGGATCTACATGTATTATAATCTGACTCTAGATAAAAATAAATGTAGCACACAAGAGCTCTATTAACACAATGAACTGTGATCAAATGTGCGCATGGTCTTGCACAATATGTCTAACTTAATAACATATCAATAAGTGTGCTATCTCAGATAAATGATAACTAAACTATAGTAGATGATTCAACAAAAGCTGAGATTACAGAAAAGAGAGTATGGAGGTCATAAAAAGAAGGAAATTAACAAGCATCAACTTGATTGCAAATACTGTAACAAAAAGGAAACAAAAGGACACTACAAACCTAATAAACATGCATCTGAAAGTTAACAAGCGCACAAAGCATTAAAGACATACAGCTTAGTAAACACTGATTTCCCTTGTGTCTTCTCACATATCATAATAAAAAAAATAATTTGCAGCACACCACTAATGCAAATTTTGACTCACTGTTAAATCTGAAAAGTACAACATATATGTTTACATACCTTTGTTGTTAGCAGAGGAAAATTTTCCCTTAAGTTGAACCGCATCTAATAAGAAAATGAATGTCAAATTATTTTTCCTGGCTGATCAAATTGAATATTCAAAGTTAAGGAGAAATACCTGACACCCAAATTTTGACAATGTTCCAGTTCCTGTCCTGTCATTTTTCTGAGCACCAGACCTAATAATATCTTCAACAAGATTGAGATATTGATATTCCTCATGGCGGTCATATACAATCTTGGGGAGAAAAGAGAAATTCTCTATTTCAAATTTGTCATTCTTGGTATCAACATCAGTTGCCTTGCCATTTGACTCATGAGTTTCTGCCACTGACTTTCTAACACGAACATAAGTCACAAAAAGAATGCCTAATGTTGCTCTCTGCCACTGGGAAAGATGAATACCATGGCTGGAACACTGAGAAGTCAACTGGAGGTATGAAAGTGTCACACACAATGCTTGACTGAATGTCAGTTAGATGGATAGCCTCACATGCAGGTCCATTAAGATATTCTCTACATAAAAATATTGCAGAAGGGTGAATAGCATTGCAACACAGTTACATGCAGCAACAGAACAAATGTACAATATGTTGTTCCAAAAGGTAATAACTCACCTCAGTACCTGCCCACCTCCTATAACAAAAACTTGCTCAATTGATAAGCAGTATGGAGTTGATGCTAGCAGTTCTAACGCAGACTTCATACTTCCACATATAACAACATTCTCTACTGTTGCAAAATCAAAACTACCAGATCGAGTAAGTATGACATTCAAACGACCAGGCAATGGCCTTGACTTAACAGGAATGCTCTCCCATGTTTTCCTTCCCATTATAACTGCATTCTTTTTGGCAGGATCAGATGTAGTTAGTGTAAGTTCTTTGAAGAATTTTAGATCACCAAGAAGCTTCCATGGCAAGACCCCGTCCTTCCCAATGCCCATATCACGAGTGGCAGCAACAACAACCTGATAGTTCCTTTGAGGACCACTCTGTGAATCACCATTGGCCGGAGCTGCAGTCATTGCCATCAGTCGGGACTGATTAAAGTCGTATGGTCTTGATTTGGTGCTCAGATCCAGAAATTGAGGTTTTCTAAATTGAGAAATGGGTGAGCAAGCAATGCTGGAAAATCTTGCAACCTGCATTTGAGGGAGCATTATATAGGCTAGCATTTTGATTAAACGTTAAAAAACAATAACGTATACAGAAATATAATCATAACTGAACAACAAAGGCCCCAGGATGTCCCAGTGTTCAATACAACCAACTGTAAGCAGATAAATTAAACTACACAGGCTCAAGTACTTCTAAGAGTTCAATGAAAGAAACTGTATGCATTATGTTTTCTAAAACTCTGCTATTTTTCGTTAGAAAAGAAGCGGTACATAACAGAACCATCACAAGTCTGACAGTTTCAATAGAACAAGCATGTAGTAAGTTCCTACTGCAACTTGTTCAACAAAGTACAGTCCACAACCTCTGTTGAGGCAAGAAACTGCATTTTGTTAGATCTCAGAAGCATTTAGATGCAAAATGCTACCGCAATACATTTCGCTAGTAGGGTATACTTTGCATGCATGCCGAGAAAACCTAGAGATGTGCACTCCAGCTCTGAGCACCTCTGCAACTAACATCTGGATCCAGAACTACAAATAACAAACATTATCTTGGTTGATTGCACTATTGCAGCAAATGGAATAATATAAAACTGTTAAAATAAAGAGGAAACAGAAACCAATGTACATGATCACTAGTGTATTGTAAATTGTGGAAGAAGTTGGATTTTGAAAAGGCCAAGTTACAATCAAACAGATACAATAGAGCACACACAATATTCCCTTACTAGTATGTACTTAGCATGCAAGGGACCATATGCATGACATTGCACCCACCCCCTTACAATTAACAGTGACGTATTGATAGCAGCAGCAACTACATTGGTTGGTGTGAACCAACAGCAGCAATGAGTAGAACAGTTGGTGCAACTCCTTGAACCAACAAAAAGGCAGGAAGAAGAAAAAAACTGAACCAACAACAGCTTCTGGATTTCTAAAAATGCAGGAATTCATACTGCCATATGCTGAGAGAATAACATGGCTACAGGGGGAAGAGGGATCGATGTTTGCAGTCGTAATACATGTATATTACACTTGTGAAAAGGTCAAATCAGATCGGAATATACAAATAGCTTATATATACGTTTAGGGTTTGGGTGCTCGGTTTCGCACAGCATCAACGGAAGAGGAGGGGTGGGCGTACCTGGGGGGATGTCGACGCCGGCGAACTGGCGAAGGGCCCAAAGATGGGGACCTGGGCACCTAGCGTACGGCGGTGGCGGCGGTACCCGGACCCCCAGTCGTCGCCACTCGCCACCAGTGTTAGGCACAGAAGAAGAGCGCACTCGAGGGGCACGGCACGAGAGAGCGTATGCGTGGGAATGGCAGGAAGTCGGGAGAACAAAAGTCAGGGCAAAGGCCCGATTCCGATTGGGTTGGGCCGTTGGGCTGCTTTGCGTTTGGAGTCGAACAGGACACAGACTATCCCTAAATAAATAGATTCGTATAGTTTTTCTAAGTAACATTTTTTTGAAATTTGACCAAATTTCTAGAAAAGTATCATTATATATATCATAGAATATATTTTTATAATATATTTATTATATATCATAGATGTTGTTATTCTTTTCTATAAAATTAGTCAAACTCAAGATCGTTTGACTTGCACATATTTTAGAAATTGATTTATTAATAGGTATAGATTTAATTGTCGATAGAGGGAGTACATGCACATACTGTTCTCCAAAATTATTGGGTATGTCGAGGAATACCTGGGCCCAACATTGGGTTGCCCCTGCATGGATCTAGCCCTAGATCTAGAGTCAGGGCCGGCCCTGAGTTTTTAGAGGCCCGGGGCGGAACCAAGATTTAGGGGCCCTTATTTACACACGACACACATATATAAAGAGTTAATGATAAAAACTTAGCTACAATATTGTCAACATATACAAAACCTTTAAAGAGATTTCGTACTAAATATTATAAATAAGAAACAAAGAAGTAGGTTAAGCAATCATATGTGCTTTCAAGAAGAAGAAGATAGCGAAGGAACGAAACTAGCAAATTGCTCTTGCTTTCATGTCTTGTTTAATAAGCTAGCAAATTGCTTTTTTTTTCATGTCTTGTTTAATAGGAGAAGATGAAGAAAGTAAGTTAGCAGCGTCTTGTCTTGTCTTCGAAGAATAATATTTATTTATTTTAACTAAATGAAGAATAATATAAATAACTGAGCCTAGATTAAATTTTAGAGCCATCGGGGGCCCACCAGACAGCCAGTACTAATCATGGTGTCCATGCGTATACTCACCAAATCGCATATATGTAGTCTATACAAAGACGACCACATATTGTGAGAACAAATACATCGATGCACATGCATGCTTATGTGCTAGATCCGGTGGTCGGTGCTATATACGCGCACGTATAAAGTCCAGGTGTGGTAAAATCATCTTTAGAAATCGTAGCTGCTAGTTGTTCCCTTCGTGCGATCAACCAGCTGTCTGAACAATAGACCTGAACTTTGTTAATCCCGTATTGTTAGCGAACAAGGGCCTGTGTCTGTTTGAGAATCGTCAGATTCATGAAGCGAGAGGCGGCGTACCTACAGGCTAGTAATATACTGGTATACCTGAGATGGGGCCCCATGGGATTGGGGGCCCAGGGTGGCCGCCCCGGCCGCCCGCCCTCAGGGCCGGCCGTGTCTAGAGTTCTGGTGATATTTTGGCTTATCTGGAGTTGGTGCAGTTGAGGTGTTTAGGTAAAAAAAATGAGATCTATACACACAAAAATACACGTAATACACGCAAAAATACACATAGAGCGAGCAGTCCTCGTCTCGGCGTCTAGGGTTCCCCTAGATGACTCGAGTGTGTGCGGCGTCGGGATCGTCGAATCTCCTTCCTCTGTCCTCCTTCCTTGTCCTCCGACGTTCCATCATTAGGAACAGCCTTAGGTCTCCCTGGGTTCGCCGTTGCAGTGACGGTGGCCGTGTTCTGAACGTCCTGTGCCAAAGTGTCCACCAAAACCCTAACCCTAGCCCTTTCTGCTAGCCAAGTCCCCTGTGTTCCCGACGCCCACAAGTGATCTTTGTCCCTCGATGGAGATGGAGGGGGTTGAGGGGATGATGAAGAAGTTGCAGCTGTCAAGGGAGGAGAAGAAGATCATTAAGATCGGACCGGAGGCGGCTGATGGGGGAAAGGACCATCTACCCCAGGCGGTGGCGAAACTCTTGTCTAAGAAGGGAGTTAGGGTGGAGGTGATCGAACAGGCTGTGGGGTGGATCTGGTGCCCGGTGAAAGGGATATCCTGCAAGGATCTTGGGGACAACATGTTCCTGATTTCCTTCAATCAACCGGTGGGGAAACGAAGGGCTTTGGATGATGGTCCATGGATGATTTCAAAGGAGCTGCTGGTGGTTACAGATTTTGATGAATCAAAGTCCCTAGATGAATTTGATTTTTCCTTTATTCCAATCTGGATCCGGGTGGAACGTTTGCCATTGGGTATGATGAACCGAGCAGCAGCTACTGTGATAGGGGATGACATTGGTGAGTTCATGGATGTGGATGCTGAAGGGGGTGAGGTGGAGGCTGGTAGAGTTCTACGTCTCAAGGCCAGCCTGGATATACGGAAGCCTCTTCGGCGTGGCATTACGGCTGATCTTGGAGGCGTTAAGGGGGAACGGTGGTGCCCAATTTCATATGAGTTCCTCCCGGAGTTCTGCTACATTTGTGGGCTTATTGGGCATGTTGATCGGTTGTGCTCGAAGAAACTGGGGAAGGGTGAAACTGCACCATATAGTAGGGAGCTGCGCTATGTCGCCCCGAAGAAACCTTATGGGGGCGGAGGGTACAAATTGCCAGAATCCCGTGGAATGCAGCCGGGAAGAAGCGGTGGTTCAGGTTCATGGAGATCAGGTGGCTCAGGTAGCTGGGGAAGTGGAGGAAAATCTCGTGCAGATGGGTTGACGTGGAGGAAAGAAGAACAGGTGAAAGGGAAGGGGGTAAGCGAAAAGGAGGATGGAGAGGAAGTGAACAGCCCGCTGAAGGATGTTCAGGTCGTGGAAAGGAAGGATTCCTCAGCCCGTACTGAACTCTTCCCTAAGGAGACAGGTGGTAAGGGAGGGGAAAACCTGGAGGTTGTGGCGAAAAAGAACCAAGTGAATAGCACCATAACTGCGGATGGGGAGAAGGGTGCTGGGCAACGCAAGTTCAGAAGGCAGGGAAGAGGTGAGAAGAAGATAGCTGTCCCGACCAAGAGTCCTAGGGGTCGGGGAAAGAAGAAGAGAGGAGAGGACGAGATGGAGGTAGAGGAGGAGGTGGCCTTACCAGAGGCAAAGAAGAGTAAGCTCGCAGGTGTGGAGGGGGTGAGAAGGTTCCTGAAACCAGTGATGCGGGGCTGTCGGAACAGCCCTGCGAGGCGCAATGAAGATTGTTGCTTGGAACTACCGCGGGTTGGGGAACAGCGCGACAGTTCATGGCCTTCTGGGTGTACAGAAGGAGGAAGACCCCGACATTCTTTTCTTGTCCGAAACCAAGATGGACAAGAGAAGGATCCAAGGCTTGCGATGGAAGTTGGGACTCACGAACATGATCGTCAAAGATTGCAACGGGAAGAGTGGTGGATTAGCAATCTTTTGGCGGAAGGAGGTCAATCTTCACGTCCGTGGCATCACATGTTTGTACATATATGCGGATGTCACGGAGGTGGACGGCTTTGTGTAGAGGTTCACCGGGTTCTACGGGGAACCAGCAATGGAGAATAAAGTACTGTCATGGAGGGCGCTGTGCGTACTCAACGCTGCGAGACGCCGACCATGGCTTGTAGCTGGAGACTTCAATGAGATTTTGTTGGAGGGAGAAAAGGAAGGGGGTCCGAGGCGAAGCCAAGCATGTATGGATCGGTTCAGGGAGGCGTTGGAGGACTGCGATCTCAGTGATTTGGGTTTCGTAGGGGACATTTTCACATGGTGAAACAATAGTCATTCCAGCGAGCACTATATTCGTGAAAGGCTGGACAGGACGGTGGCAGATGGTGGCTGGAGAGCTAGATTTCCTCTATATCGTGTGACCAATGGTGAGCCAAGGCACTCAGACCACCGGCCAGTTATAGTGGATACTGAGCCACCAGGAGAAAAAAGAAATAGGGGCCAGGGGCATGGTTTTCGCTTTGAAGCGGGGTGGGTAGAAGAAGAGCAATGCGCTGTAATAGTGGAGAATGCCTGGAGAGCTGCTACTGAGGTGTCAGGTGCAAATGTGAATGAGGCCCTACAAAAAGTAGCTGTAGACTTGAGTGATTGGAGTAGAAATGTCCTAGGTGATTTGGAGAAGCGGATTAAGCAGGTTAGAAAATCTCTAGAAGCTTGTAGAAGGAGTAGGATCAGTGAGAGTGAGGTGGGGAGAGAGGAGGTGCTGAAATTTAAGCTAGCTAGGTTGGAGGAGCAGAAGAATATATATTGGAGACAACGTGCCAAGGTCCACTGGCTGCATGAAGGTGATCGAAATACTAGATTCTTTCACAAGTTTGCCTCGGAGAGGAAGAAGAAGAGTAGACTGAATAGGCTAGTGGTGGATGGGTGGCAAGTGGTGGAGAGGGAAGAGGAGATTTTAGAACAGGTCTCTAATTATTACAAAGATCTTTTCACTTCTAATGCAGGCAATAGAACTGAGGAGTTGCTCCGGTCTGTGCCCACCAAAGTGACGGTAGACATGAACAGCGGTCTCCTAAGGCCGTTCACGGAGGAGGAGATCAGATCGGCGCTAAACACGATCGGTGATTTCAAATCACCGGGCGCTGATGGTATGACTTCTCTCTTCTATAAGAAGCATTGGCATATTGTTGGGAAGGATGTGACCAGAGAGATCCTGCACTTTTTGAATGGTGGCGACATGCCAACAAAGTGGAACGACACCACAGTGGTCCTTATTCCCAAGGTTCAGAACCCAGACAAGCTGAAAGATTTGAGATCAATTAGCCTATGCAATGTTGTGTATAAGGTGGCTGCAAAGGTATTGGCAAATCGACTAAAAGTTGTCCTACCAGATATTATATCACAGAATCAAAGCGCCTTCGTCCCCGGGCGTCTAATCACTGACAACATCTTGATTGCTTATGAGTTAACTCATTATTTGCAGACCAAGAAGCGTGGTTCGGAGGCCTTTGCTGCGCTTAAATTGGACATGAGTAAGGCCTATGATAGGGTTGAGTGGGATTTTCTGGCTAGAATGATGAGAAAGTTAGGATTTGATGATCGTTGGGTGCAGCTGGTCATGAAGTGTGTCACCACCGTGCTATATAAGATCAAAGTGAACGGTGAGTTGACTGATGAGATTGTACCAACCCGGGGATTACGGCAAGGGGATCTCCTCAGCCCGTATCTCTTCTTACTCTGTGCAGAAGATTTCTCATCCATTCTCAATTCTGCAGAAGAGGAAGGCCGATTGCAAGGGCTGTCTGTTTGTGCGGGAGAGCCGAGTATCACTCATCTTTTATTTGCGGATGATTCTTTGCTTCTCATGAAAGTTAATCAGGAGAATGCAAGCTATCTGCAAAATGTGCTACAACTGTATGAGAACTGCTCGGGGCAAACAATTAATAAGGACAAGTCCTCTGTATTATTTAGTAAGAATTGTGATGATGAGGCGAGAACTGAATTCTTAGCAATCCTGGAAGTATCAAGCGAGGCCAAAAACGAGAGGTACCTTGGACTACCGGTATACCTGGGAAGATCCAAGGCCAAAACATTCAGTTATCTGAAAGACAGAGTTTGGAAACGAATTCAAGGTTGGAAAGAAAAACTCTTGTCTAGAGCTGGGAAGGAGACACTGCTGAAAGCGGTAGCGCAGGCAATACCTACCTTTGCTATGTCATGCTTTGATCTCACAAAATCTCTATGTGATGATATCAGTAGTATGATCTGTCGGTTTTGGTGGGCACAACAGGAAAAGGACAGAAAGACACATTGGCTGTCATGGCAAACGCTCTCGTGCAGTAAGGAGGAAGGAGGCCTGGGCTATCGTGATCTGCATATTTTTAACCTGGCCATGTTGGCGAGGCAAGCCTGGAGGCTAATCCAGTTCCCTGACTCACTGTGTGCTCGGCTACTGAAGGCTAGGTACTACCCAAATGGTGAACTTGGAGAAGTAAAGGAAGGTCCGGGAATTTCCTACTCATGGCGCAGCATAGTACGTGGTCTGAACTCTCTGAAGAATGGTCTTATTTGGTGTGTGGGGGATGGCTCACAAATCCGGATCTGGGAAGATCCATGGATCCCAACAGGGACTACTCGTCGGCCGAGGATGCCAAGAGGAGCCACTCTTATCACGCGGGTTGCAGAATTAATCGACCCGGTGACTGAAACGTGGGATCAGCAGCTTGTCAAAGATTTATTTTGTGAAGAGGATGCTGCCCACATCCTGACAATCCCGTTAAGGCCGTATATGGAAGATAGTCTTGCATGGCACTTTGATGCAAAGGGGACATTCTCAGTCAAATCAGCTTACCACACTCTGGTGCGTTCAGAAGAGCAGAGCCGACAGTTTCAAAGGGGTGAAACTTCTGAACAAGGGGCAAAGGGTTCAAAAGATGCAGTATGGAAAGCAGTCTGGAAAATACCATGTCCTCCTAAGGTGAAACAATTTATGTGGCGTGTCGCACATAACAGCCTGCCTATGAAGATGAATATCAAGAGACGACACATCGATTTGGATACTAGATGCCCCATCTGTTTCCGTTATGACGAAGATGGCGGGCATTGTTTTTTGAAGTGTAAGCAGGCTCGGCAGTGTTGGAGAGAGCTCAACCTGGAGAATGTGCGGCAATCCCTCCTTAAGATTCAGTCAGCAAAACAGTTTGTGCGCAGTATCCTGGAGCTTAAGAATGAGATACGAATCCATGTTTGTCTGTTGCTTTGGAAATGGTGGGATACAAGGAACAAAGCTAATGCTGGTAAGCTGATGCCATCTTGCCAGCAGGTGGTGAATGCTGTCCACTCTCTCTCAAGGGAGCTCACTGGCGATGGGTTCTGAGGATTTCAAAACTCGGAGACCTTGTCCCCGATGGAAGCCCCCCGACACTGACATCCTGAAGATCAACATCGATGGCAGTTTCAGGGAAGTAGACAAAGCTGGCGCTGGAGGCTTCATCATCCGGAATCACCTTGGAGAGCCTGTTCTTGCAGGTGGTGTAAATTTGAGTCTAGTGCTGAATGCAAGATGTGCTGAAACGGTGGCCTGTTTGTTTGCTCTGGAGGCGGCACAGCAGTTCGGTATCTCGCACATTGAGCTGGAGATGGATTGCAGCCAACTGAAAGATGCTATCACTTCCCAGGCCAGCGACTTGGCACATGAAGGGGTGCTCCTCCGCACGATCCGTGATTTGCTAAATGGCCACTTCCAATGTAACCAGATTTTGTGTGCTCCCCGTTCTTGTAACTCGTCTGCGCACGAGATTGCTAAGCTTGCTTTGAGTTGGGACCCAGGTCAATCTTCTACATGGGATGACCCCCTCCCTGAGTTTGTAACAACTTTGGCGTCTCGCGATCTTGTCGAGAGTCTATCAGTTAATGAAAGGCCGTGATGGCCAGTTACAATTCAAAAAAAAAAAAGAGATCCTCCAGATCTAAAGTTTTGGTGGATCTAGAGTTGGTGGAGTCGAGGTGTTTAGATAAAAAAAATCAGATCCAAAGCCAGAATTTATGGATCTTGAGCATTTAGAGTTGTCCCCAAACAACCCTATACATAGCTATATATGTGTTTAAGGTGTAACTTGTATCATCATCACATCATTGTTACCATCGTCACAACGCTATAAAAGAACGAGTTTTTTGAGGGGGCTCTCCCTTTATAACACTCGTCTGATTTAGACGTCATCCTATCTGAGCATTTCATCCTCCGTAGGGTGTTGTAAGATGTAAGATTTGGACTTTATGATTTTACCCATATAAACATACACGTCTTTACACGTTTGTGCCAAAAAAAAAAAAGATGGATGGATGGCCTTCCAAATTGATCTTTTTTCACCACTTGTTTTCTTTACCCGCTCGTGCTCTAGGTTGCATAACCCCGCCGTGGCGGCGGCGGCGGCGGCTTTGCCGATATCTTGATCCTCACAGTGTCGGTTAGTGGCAAGTAGCTACAGTATTTTCTATAGATGCACGCATGCATGACCTGTGTTGCAAATCAAGGCATTCAAACAGTATGTGAATGAATTACTGAAGAAGAGGGGATGAAAGTCAAGGTATTCAAACACTATAGCAGTAGCTCCTTTGGCTATAAAGTCCCTCTCAGTTGTAAACAAGCAATGAGAAAGAAAGAAATAAAGAAAGATCTCCCTCTTCCTCTCCACTCTCCACTCTGTGCATGTACATGTGCTTGTGATTGTGTGTGCCGAGAACTCGATTTCTAACAACCTGATCCATATCCATGGGAAAGGTAAGTGAGACTAATTTCCTCTGTTTTGTGGCCGTGCGGCCTGCGCTGCAGATCTAATGTGTCTATCATGTTTGGTTAACAGTAGTTGTCACTCGTCTGCAAGAAAATGTGTAGTACACAACACTGGTATCTCATCACCTCTTTGTCCTTGGTTTGGATTTATAGGTACTGATGTTTGCAAGATAA
>JADLZL010008135.1:0-38513 GCA_015844335.1 Chrysopogon serrulatus | reverse complement strand
GAGCCTAGTTGTGCCACGATTGAACAATATTTACCACAAACAAACGAGGTGCTTCAAGGACTTTCCAATCTCTCTCCTCTCACAAATTGTTTCCCACATGTAAATAGCATTAAATATAAATAAAAAAATAACTAATTACATAGTTGGGTTGTAAATCACGAGATCGAATCTTTTGAGCCTAGTTGAGCCATAATTGGACAATATTTACCACAAACAAACGAAGTCTTCTGAGGACTTTATACTCTCTTTCTAACCTGCATCTAAACAAGGCCTGCGTCTGAAAGTTACTGGACTCGATAGCTGTTAGTAGTAGTATGCGCTGCGCCTGGGATTGTGGGACTCGCAGAGCAGGTTCCTTTTGGCGGTCTAGCTTTGCTCATCTTTTAACTGCAAGTCCGGCCGGACTCTGGAGTACGATGCAAATCAATTCGTCATGTCCGTGTTTTAGCTGCGAGTCTAGAAATCTGGACCGTGTGCTGGTCCAGCCTAATCTTGGATTCGCCTAGCAGCAGCAGCCCCCCACGGCCACCGCTGTCCACCCATCCAAAAGGGCGACAGCAACAGTGTCTGTCCCCCATTTTCACGGATGACAACAGCATTGACTTGTAATAAGGCGACAGACAGGTCGACGGTGAGCTTTTCTTTTGTTATTGATGGTGATGCGATTCTCTTGTGCCTGGTTGTTTCTGTCTTCGCCATGCGTCTTCCTGCTTCACATGTAGCATGGCCGGGCCAGGATGTGGTATATGACATTTGGAGGTGGCAATATGTGACACTGGAGACGAGAGAGGAAGGTTTGAGGTGCCACTTCAGCATCCGAGGGTTCAACATAGAAAAATGTATCTTATCAGAGTATCTCCAGTTTATCTAAATGAATTATATTTTTTTATTTTTTAAGAGTGGAGACAAAAAAAACGCACTATAATAGACTATCTACTAGGACATTCAATTTTGTTGGCCCTCTCTTTTTCCCGTCTCACTATTCACTTCTCTTGGGCCAACAAGTGTATATTACCTTTTTTTCCTCGATTTCCTGCCCACGCAATTGTTTCTTCTGCCCGAACACCCCATCCACTACCATCAGGGAGCCGCCTGCATGCACTGCAACAAAGTTGGCATCAGGGAGCCGCTACTGGGCTGCTGGACTGCTACCGCGGGCTCGTGTCTTGCAAGACTGGATCTGGCCGCCCTCGATCTCGGTTGTGCCCCTTCACCAGTTGTGCCTCCCCGTCGTTTCTCTTCCTCCTTCGGCGTGACCCTTCTCATGCAACTCCCCTCCACGAGTCCCTATCGGCCCCTTCTCCAGTGGCAACCTCTTCTACAACGACTCTCCTCCCCAACAATGGCTTGCTCCCAATGGTTGAGGTCGTAAATGGCGACGAGGAGAGGAAGATGGCATGTGGGTCCCTCATGTCATTGACTACTAGAATAGATTGTAGAATTATGGTTTAGTTAATATTGATGGAGGCAGAATAAAAAATATATAAATGTATGTAGTATCAAAATAGGTGGTTGTCCAAACATTAAAATAGGGGGCCTACTTTATGCTCTCATGGAACTCATGTTTCCACACGTGTTATGCATTGTGAACACGAACAGATTCAAGGCCACGGACAGCATGACACAGCACGACACGACGACACTAAGAAATTAGGCATGACCCAGCGGAATTTGCCTCATCATGTCGGGCACATTCTGCAACTCTTGTACCTTTTGTTTCTTTATAATCTCCCGCCGTTCAAACATTGGCACGAATACAGGATCCAGGACAGCATATGCCAAGACAAGGGATGTAGAGAACGGCGAGAGGCGCCCGTTTTGATATGGTAAAAAAAACAGGCCGTACAAGCCCGTAATATAAGCCAACGGGGTATTTTTTTTTCTAAAAAAAAAAGAAGGCCCGTTGAGGGCATCGTACGAGGCGGTCGTCAGGACTCAGGAGGCAGCCGCCGCAAGCACTTTCGAATCAGGTCTCTTGTAGTAGGCCTCGACCTCTGCATAGTACACGTATTACTAGCCATTCAGAGTTCAGACGAGCAAGATGAACTCCTGGGGAGAGAAGGAAAATAACTAGGTGCACGTACATCCGGTCAAAAGTTTATTAAGCGCCGAATCTCGTATGGTTCGCATGTGAAGTGGACATGCATACATTTCCACGATTATAACTTCACTTGGATTTGTCTTTAGCAAAAGTTTGAGAGGTAGTGTCGATCTCCACTGCCTTGATAAGTCAATCTTCACACACAAGTAAACAGCAAATGAAATGGACAGTTTTGTCCAAGCCTTGCCTTGTACTTGTCGTGCCTCGTGCGTACCAGAGAACGTCATCTTGATATCTCAGTAGTGGTGATACCTAAATCGAAGGTTAGGGCGTTGGGCTCGAGTCAAATGAAAAGGTTTGGTATAATTTACTTGCTAACATCAAATCAAACTTACATCAGGAACTCTGAGACAGAAATAAAATTATGTTTATGCCCTTCCACGTCTTGAAAACTTACATCAGGAACTCTGAGACAGAAACATAATTGTTTTTATACCCTTCCACCTCTTCTAATACGGTACTATGCGTGGCGGAGTCAAAGCGCGCACATATATCTTGTAGCGGAGGCTCTTTTTCCCAATTTGAGATAAATGGCAACCTGGGATGGAGAACTGTTGGAGAAGGTTTTTTCGGTTTTTGCCAAAAAAATAAAAATAGCAACCTAAGTTAGAAAACTGTTGGAGATGCTCTTATTAGATGAGTAATAAGAACAAAGGTGCCACGTTGTAACGCTAGCTTTGGGCACTTCTCCTTGCATGGCTTTAATTTTTGCTTTTTTCTCCTACACAAAGTCATAGAGCATACTTCGTGTCCAACGACACGTAATGAACACAAGTAGTCTGAGACATCTGCAGAAGCAATGGAAAACTAAAACCCAGTGTTATCTGTCGAAAATTTTTATTCTTACTGCACTAGAAACTCAGGTGATTAAAAAAAGTATATATTCATCATAGAATAGCTAATTGTAAGAAAATGCAAGTAACATTTTTGAGAAGCATGGCCATGGAAATTAATTTTTTGTTGAATCTGGAAATTAATTTTATTTCAGAGGGGAGAACGACAAATAAGTTGTATAGAGCATCAAAGAACAACAACAGAAACTAGCTCGTTGAATGATAACATTATCTCTGGTAATTAACTGGATGAAAGTGGGGAGGGGGAATGGTAAGACCTAGGATACACACATGTACCTTCCTTTTTTAAGTATCTTGCACAAATAATCTTCTCTAGTTGTTCAGGACCTTCTTTTGTTTTTAATCTGGTTTCACTCTCAAGGATTCATTCTGCAAAAGAGGGTGTACCGTGTCAGTTCTGCTTCTATGCAAAGTACTCACAGAAATCCAGGACAACCACTAATGACAGATACTCGCCAACAGGGAATGTGGACGAAAAATACATCTGCAATTACCACAACAAACATTATAGAATAGATGATGTATACAATAATTATTTTCCAGAGAAGTATAAACAAATGTAATGCTTGATATAATATAATTCACTGTTTGTACATTCAAAATTTTGGTTACATTCTTCTGGACTGAGGATGTAGTGGCACACATAATGCCAAAAAAGGCAGGAACTTAAAAGAAACGATGAAATACAACTTTACAGTTGATTGGAACTGAAAATCAAAATGCCTTTCAATTTCCAGTCTTCTAACCAAGTTGGTATATTGTGTTATCCCAATCACAAGTTTCGATAAGCTCCAGCTAGTGCCTGTCTGAACAATGTGCCATTCCAAATGAAGTTACTTGAGCAATCTCAAGACATCTCCAACAAGGTGCAGGGAGCCAGTAACTAAGACCTGGCTCAGAGTGGAAATGCAAATGTATCAGTAAGTAGGAAAGCAGTTGCTAGAGAAATGTAAAATGTAAAAAATCATTAATACCATGGAATAGTAGAATGGAAGGAACATAAAACCAGAAACAAATTTAACAAAGATGTTGGATATTCAAAGTAATGGAAAACGCAAGAAAAGAAAAGCAAGAAAATATAAACATGTACGCAGAGTCGTACACCAGCAATCAGATTATAACAGGATAACACACATACATGACAATATTAATGAAGAAGTACATGAATCAGTGATAGTTACTGCAGAAAATGTGATACACTGGCACTCAATTCTGCAAGTCCATGAGATAGCTAAACCTAGTGCTGAGCGAATCATGGATCCAACACTCTAGATGCACATGATAAGATGTCTAAGTGCTGTGGAACATTTGAGAGAACATTACAGCATATGCTTTCACCTGAAATTGAACTGATTGGTTTTGTTGAGCAGTTTCCCTTAGCCATTTAATTGCCAATGGAAGAGATTCAAAAACCAAGCTAGTTCGGCTAGTGTTTACATCATTTAGATCTGCAGCATTCCCAAAAAAGTCCGTATATCATCTTCAAGTCAATGTTTCAACAAGAAAACACATGATGACAACTAAACACGATTTCACAATGAAGTTTAGAACAACCTTTATTTTCATGATGCAGGTTTTCCCACACCTTTTGGAGTGACAATTGCCATGACAAATCGATTTGTTCACGCTCTGGAGGTGCAAATGTAAGGGAACCAAGCTTGTTGTACTGTGATTGGTTTGGCACAAATAAGGCCTGCTCAAAGTGGAGCCCTGAGAAAAATGGTTACTAATATTATAAGACCAACATGAGCATTCATGCAACTCATGATACAAGTACATTGATCTTGAAGAACAAGGGCGAAAGAATAGTTCGCTCTGTGCCCAAAAAAAGATCTTGAAGAACAAGCAAATACAGAGTATGGCAGCTAGTTCATGCCCTACTTAACCAGCTGGTTAACTAGCCACTCATTGGAACAAAGGACATTTTACATGATATGCATATCAGCATTGGTTATAGGAGAATCTTGTATTTTCTCCAAACATCATAACACGTGAGTAACTACAGAAGGAAATCATTATATGGTTCAAGATCTTCAAACAGACAAAGAATTTATTGATGTACCATTTTGAGCACATGTATCTAGAAGACGTGGAAGCAATCTCTGAGGATCTCTTACAGTCATGCAATTGAAAAGGAGAAACTGCAAGTACAAAAAAAATCCAAAAGAAGACGCATAATAATATATAATAAGTGAAGAAAATGGAATGTGTGTGTGTGTGTGTGTGAGAGAGAGAGAGAGAGAGAGAGAGAGATAGAGAAATGTGATTCAACATGAAAAGCTACCATTGTAATGCATACCTTCCTAGAATCCCTGTCACTATGAGGCTGCTCCGAAGAACTTGGCTGTATTCCATCATTATTTGTAACGTGGGCAAACCATCTTGCACACATTTCCATGCTTTCTGGGCTATGTGCCCCATCCAAATAGAAAATCAATGAAGAACCACGATCTTTATAATTTTCTGAGTTCACCTGTCGATCAGGAACAATCTGTCCTCGACCTTGCAGGCAAGCACTAGACAGCCCTTTGATGAACTGATCTGGCAAGGTGCCCTGCATTCAATGGTAGAATGACAACTGCTGCTAATATATCTTGCAGCGAAATAAATACATACATTTTTGGAGCACTTACAGAATGTTTGACATGTATTCTGTTCAAATGGCCATGCCTCTCAAGATAGGTATTAGCCAATGCAACTGCAAGACCTGCATTCATGTATTGGTGCTCACCATGGAGTCCAAGATGTTGATCCTCTAATTTCTGTGGGTCCAAAGGCTGGACTACTTGAAGAGAAACCTTTAAATAATTTAAGTTGATTATATCAAAAGCTGATCATAATTATAGTCATGTTAATAGACAAATTAATAAGGGCAGCATTATGGAGTAGACATTGGCCTGGAGCCATGGGTTCAGCAGTTCAAGGCCAAGCAACAGCTGTACATCAACACAACAAACTACCTGTGTGGTCTGCCAAGGAAACATGTGAAAATTAAATTAGTATTGACCAGTTTGATAGTTCAGATCATTTATTTAGTTGTATCTGTTAGATATGTTTGCTAGGAGCCGGCCTATATAAGAAGGCATACATATCTAAGGACAGATGGGATAGTATTAAGAATCATCGCCAACCACTGAGAAAGGCCTACCTGATGACTCACAAACAACCTCACTTCCTGCACTCATACCTCCATGGTGGCATCAGTGTCATCTTCACCACCAGTGTTGCCACTGCCTTTGTCCGCCATAGGCAATGGCATTGACTGCACTCGCAGTGGCATGGAGCCATGGACCACTTCTACTGCATCTTTGTATTGTTACTATTTGTGTCACAGTTCTTCAAACCATTTCACCAGTGTCTTTCCCTCCCACTGGAGGCTCTGGTATAATGAGAAGAGCCAGCTAGTCACCCTCCCTCTAGAGGCACTGACTGCTTTTTAGGGTTCTTCTTGCTTATCCTTAGAGCTTGCTGTATTGCCTTCGTTTTATAGGATGGCTCCTAAGTCCTAACAAGCGTAGCTAACAGATTCAAGTAAAGGCTCTTATCTAACAAACCAATCCATACTAATCTAACCTTCACAATGTTGCCAGCCACACTGCTAGTTTGTTGCACTGATGAATAAGCAGCTATTGCTTCACTGCATGTCCTTGAACTGCCGAAATCATGGCTACAGGCCAAGACATGGTGGCAACTAAAAAGGAAAGAAACATCAGATGTAACATACACCCAACTCAGAAGCTCGCTTCATCAGTACAGACATTGCCTCTTCTGGCTGTGGAACTGTATACGCCGGAACTCCTTTCTGTATTGAGGAAAAAGGCCATATATGAATCAAGAAAAAAAAGTTTTAGCTACAGTAGGTCAGCTGATGAATATCCCAGAAAAGCTGGAAAAAAACCTTAAGTATCCCAGCCTTCTCTCCAGCAATTTCTCCAAGTGTGTTTCCTGCTCATTGGGAAGAACAAACATTGGTTGTGTGAAACAAATCTACTAAGGATGCTATTTTATCTTTCAGTTTCATAACTAACCAAGAATTTCCAAATGATCATACCCAAGGGATGATATTCCACAAACTACAGGTGCTCTGACCTGCAAGTGTTTACAAATCAGCTATGCTCCTCAGCATTTGTTCAAGTCAAGCTATTCTAATGATTTTCACATGCACTAAGTGTGAACTTCAAATAGACTATGAACCAACTACAGCACCACTCATCTATTATAGCTTGCACAGAGATCTATCCATTTTTTTAATACAAATATAGTTATAAGGTTCAGCATTTCAATAAAAATGTCAAGATGGTAATATCAGCATAAGTCTTGCTAGTCAACAAGCTTCCTTTTTGTTTGGTGATTATATACTAGGAATCATGAACACTTTCTACTACTGTGTATTGTTATTTTAATAGAAAATGATAATAAGCATGCCACCGACCACATTCGTCGCATCATACTTCCCTCCCAAACCAACCTCGAGCACCATGACATCCACCTGCTTAAACAGGACAAAACAAGGAAAATGTTTTGAGCATGCTGCTAGGAAAGCATAAAAAAATTGAGCAGCATATGATGGCTTCATCTACCTAAAACGGTAGTGCTTCTTAAATAAACTTATTAGATAATTAAGAACTTTATAATGAAGAATATTAATAGTGTGTCATATCTGTCAAGAGCCTTAGCAGCAGACAGTTTGAGTGGAGATGATAACAGATATTATGGAGGAATTCCACTATGACAGAAGATATGTTTTTCTACCAATTTATTTTCATACAAAATGAGGTAACACCCACGAATTCCCTCATACTGGGAAAATATTTCAAAATCCATTAAAAAAATAAGAGGAAGCTGGGATACGCTTCCTACACCCACTACATGATTAAAAAAACTGTGGGCTAGAAAGTGTTCTGCAAAGTATTAACCTGCTCGTCTGAAAAGATCTTGAATGCTAGCAGTGCAAGGAACCTAAAGTAGGCTGGCATTGATACACCATCACCAGTCCCGTCCTGGAAGGTACAACAACTATTTCAATAGTGACAATGATTGTTTCAAGGAGCCCATAAACTCAAATTAAAATGTTGCAGATCCACTGTTGTTTCTTTTATATTTCACTAACCATATAAAGAAAATCAGGTGGATACCTTCAGTTTGTTCCAACACCACCAGAAATACCTAATAAACTTTTCTTCTGAAATGTCCACCCTATAGACTCATCAGAACATAGGATATTCAATAAGTGTCAAGGCACATAATGATAGAAAAAATAAATTCAAGCAACTCAACTATAAATGCCTTCAGCCTTTAAAAAAATGCCTTCAGATACAATGAGAACAAGCTAAACATACCGAACTGATAAGCAGAATAAAGGTTGAAAGGCAGTAATATAGAAAAGTACCCATCAAGCCGAAATCGCTCACGGACATCCATTAAATGCGGTGAAGTGAAGAGCCCAGTGCGGAAACCACATGACCGAAGGATTGACTCAGCAAATGTGCATGTTGAACCCTAAAGGATAGAAAAGATACAGAAATTTCAAGATGCATCCATTAAACATTTTCCTTTGCAAGACTAGCATAGAGTTTCCACAGTATATTGAGCGCAATCTAGAAAGAGTTTCCGTTCATTTATATTGGTCTAGCAAACAAAGCTTGCAGTCCAGTCCATTTCTCAGGAAAGAGAAACTCCACAGGTATGCAGGTTTCCAAAGTAAACCGTTCCACAACAAATATTTTACTGGTTGCGATTATGATTTCAAATACCCCCGGTCTCCCAGATACTAAAGAGTTAAAGACACATGCTTCCTCCTGTGTGCTCTCCTTTTCTTTTAATGCAAGACAGTAAATGTTGGCTCCAATGTCCCATAGGGAAACAAAGGACAAACAGAAACAAATTGGATGCGCAGGGTGTGTGGGTGTGTGTTGTGGCCATGTTTCTGGAACCTCTGTACAAAGATACACAGCTCTCCCGTGTGTTCGAGAAAAACAAAAGAAACAAATTCTAGCACTGGTCACTGAGATATTGTTATAACTCATCGTGAATCGTGATTATGCAAGATCACCAATAAGTGGGTTATTGAAACCGCATAGCTAAATCCATCGGAAGCAGTTTCAACACAAGCAGCAGTTACCTTTCCTTTGGTCCCAGCAACGTGAACCACTTTCAACTGCGCGATGGACTCCTCCAGTTCAAGTATCTGACAACACAACCACACCTCAATCAGAAACAGCAGCAGCACTGCAGCAGACGCCGAGACACGAACCAAACGGACACACCCCGGTGTCACCCACCTGCACGTACTTGGCCATGAGCTCCCACTGGTTGCCGCGGTTGCCGGTGTCCGCGCGCACCTTCTGCGTTATTAGCGACGCGAGGCACCCGAGCACCTCCTCGTATTCCGCCGACCCCGTCGCCAGATCTGCGCTCCACACGCACTATCGATTCACCACTCACCAGCCAGAAAGGCAACGGAGACTTAACGGTACGGGCTCAGCTGGTGCGCTCGTCGCCGCTCACCTGCGTGCGCGACGCCAGCGATGGCACGGGGGAGGAGAAGGGACGATGGGTGAAGCGGCCCGGGGAGCAGGTGGGTTAGGTTGGGACCCAGCGGGCGGGGAGGGGCGGAGCGGAGCGAGAGGAGGAGGTGGCGGAGGTGCGCGAGGCGCGGCGCGGGCATGGCGACGGAGGCGGGTGCTAGTAGCGTGGCAGTGGTGGAGGCGGTCGGGGAGAGTGGTGCGTGTCGGGGCAGCGCGCCGCCGCCCGCGCGCATCTCTCCTCTCCGATGTCCGATAGTGGCGCGGAGCGGATCAGCCAACTTTTTATATGGCGAAAAAGATGGGCCTGAGCAGGATCGAGCTCTGTTCTTGTTTCATTTTTTTTTTCAATCTTTTTTTTTTTTTCGTTTCGGCTCGGGCCAGCTCAGATGGGATTCGTTATTGGGCTTTGGCTGGCCCATTTATACGAGCATCAGTTAAAAAAGAAAGGAAAAAATTCAAATTACTACCTCTATATATGGATTATGTCCGTATAACCCCCTAAAGTAATAAAGGTTTATTTAACTCCCTTCTTTTGCTAAATCGGTTCAAATTTCACTTTTTACGTATACCCAAAACCAAACTAGCTGGCTTGGCCGATTTTTCTGCACTATAATTAACACCTCAGCAACATTATGTGGATTGCAGTAGCTCGCAAAACAAGAGAACAAAAGCTGCTAGGACTCGAAGGAATACAGAACACGTTGGACTTGATATGCCTTTTTAGAGCAGCTCAAAGACCAATCATTTGAAAAAGAAGTACTAGTTAATTGTTGCCTAGTCAAGAACATGTTAATTGTAGTAAAGAAAACCCAGCCACGTCAGCGAGCTTGGTTTTGCATATGTGTCAAAGGTGAAATCTGAACCGGTTTAGTAAAACAAGGGGGTTTAGTAAACGGAAAAAGTCTACATCACCCTCGAACTATGACGGGTGGAATACTTTACCCCCTCAACTATAAAACTGGGTATTCTACCCCCCGAACTTTTCAAACCGGTTAAATTACCCCCTAGAGCGGTTTTGAATGGTGGTTTTGCTTACAGTAGGCGTGGTTTTCTCTTTTTTTTATTATTTATTTGGGTTGAATCTTTAAAAAACATAGTAAATCATCGAAAATCATAAAATAGAAAAATCTAATTTTGTTGGACTCCGCATGAGTAGATCTACACAATGAGCATATAATATGTTATTTTTTTTAGTACAAATTTTTATGTAACTTTAGATCTATGATTTTCTATAATTAATTAGAATAATTCATAGCCGTAGTTTCTGTGGTCCAATTGTAGTGAAATTTTTTATGGTAGGCTAATTATTATATGCTTGATCTCTAGTAAAAATTTCATACTCATTGAATCATGTATAACTTAGTTATAAATTTATTTATATTTAATAAGCATAAACTTAAAATAAATTTATAACTAAGTTATACATTATTCAATGAGTATAAAATTTTACTAGAGATCAAGCATACAATAATTAACCTACCATAAAAATTTCACCATAATTGGAACCCAGAAACTGTAGTTATGAATTATTCCATTTAATTATAGAAAATCATAGATCTAAAGTTACAGAAAAAATTTATACTAAAACATAATATATTATATGCTCGCTGTGTAGATCTACTCATGTGGAGTCCAATAAAATTGGATTTTTTTATTTTATAATTTTTGTATGATTTACTATGATTTTTTAAAAATTCAGCGGAAATAAATAAAAAAGATAAAGATAAAACCATGCTACTGTAGCAAAATCACCGTTCAAAACCGCTCTAGGGGGTAATTTAACCAGTTTAAAAAGTTCAGGGGGTGAAATACCCAGTTTTATAGTTGAGGGGGTAAAGTGTTCCACCTATCATAGTTCAGGGGGTGATGTAGATTTTTTCCTTTAGTAAACCTTTTGTTACTTTAGGGGGGTCATGCGGACCTAGTCTATACATGGAGGTAGTAATTTGGACTTTTTTCAAAAAGAAAATTCAGACTCTGCTAAAAGAAACTAAAAATGCAGACGCTCTAAAAAAACTAAAAAAACACTGCAAATTTAAAAAAGAATCCGATAGACCTATTGGAAAAGTAAAATAAACTATATATGTCAGTAATTTTGATGGTGGCATCAGTAAGCAATAACTTGAAAGAAATAATCTGGACAATCGTCACCACAATTGACAATATTTTTTAATCAAACCCTTTGCACCTCTCTAAAATAAAAAGGAGCTGTAGACGAGTGGCTAATAAGTAACCAAGTGAAATCCAATAGCTTAGGGCATGCACAATGATCCAATAAGTTTACTCTCTATAAGAACTGTGTACCATGTCCACCTAGACCATGGGCAAAAAGTAGCGATCACCTCTTCAACAGGAGTCTACATGCAGTAACTGTCTTATGGTGGATTTAGGATTTCAATGTTGGGGTATGTCCAAACAAAGATCAAAAAGAATTTGAGATTTTAGCTTTGAATTTGAATAAGGAAAATATCGAATGTACTCAGCTTTCACCTTCTAACTATCTTGTGGTTATCAAGTTGTTTGGCCTTCTAGTCGTGCTGCAACCAGGGCGCTTCCTAGTAGCTGGGGCCAAAAAGAGCGCTGTTGCGCTTGATGGATGGCCGAGCCCCTGTGGGCTGGTGGTCTATCTCTAGGGCAGTTGAGTGAAATAAATTAACTGTGAGTTTGGCTTAGGAATGAGGTGGTTTATTTTCTTCTCACTTCTCTTTTTTATTTGGTTGGTGGAATGGAATGAATTAATCTATCATTAATTTATTTCGTATAAGCTAACAACTAATATGTTTATGAGAAATAAGTTGATTCTACCAAAAGCTACTAGAAAGTTTTATGATGTTAAATGTCAACCTAGATAAACTAATAACCACCTTCAATTGGCGCATGGTTTTATTTTATTATTTCATAAACATTTGGTTTCATAACTATCTAAAGCTATAAATCGAGACATGAGAGTTGATCATCTACATAGTTTTTGGATTACGCATGCCAAATATTGCAAAATAATCTAATCCATTAACTTATTTTAGCATGGAAACATAGTCAACTGTCATCTTAAATTGTAGATTTAATTGCAAGGAATAAATAGTACTGTCACACACCAAATGTGGACGGTGATCAACGCCGCAATAAACGAGTCTGTCGAGCCATTCAAGCCCAAGAAGGAGGCGCCGCCACGCTTGCAAGCGCCCTAGGGGGCCTCGCGGGCCTGCCCTAGGGGCACGCGCCCCCAAGAGCTGGGAGGTGGCGCGTCCGCCGTCGCAGCCTTCCTTCTGTGTCATATGCAACTATTATATCTAGATATTAGTTATTTTGTAATCATTAAATAAATTAGAAAGTTAAGAATTATTTAGGAAAAAAGAATCCAGCTGCTAAAAGGATTTTCCGAGATTGCTTAGGGGTTAAGTTAGAGGTTACTTAGGGGCTAAGTCTATTCGAGACTATAAATACGATGAGTTTGTATCTGGATCAGATTAAAAAAAATTGGGCGAAAGCTCTTTTACCCCCAGCTCTCAGCTCTCCAGCTCTCTCTCTCCTTCCCCTACGCCGTGTGCCATCGCCGCCACCGCGCTTGCCCTAGCAGCGCCGCCCATAGGGCGCGCGCCGCCATCCTTCTCTCTCCTCCCTCCTCTAATCCTCCAAGCCCAATCCACCCTCCCCGCCGTGTGTATTACAAGTACAAACAAAATTTAGAAAAACTGTTGAACGGATTAGAATATTATTCTCAAAACGCTATACATTGAGTCGTTGAAACAAGCGCGTTTGGTTTGTTGGGGAAGGCAGCCAGGCTAGCTCGCCGCATGCAGGCCCGCCGTGGCCAGGCTCAGCAGGTGCTAGGGGCTTGTGATTGGTTGGCGAATGCATGAATCCAGGCCAGATGCTGATTCCGTTTGGTTGCCTGGGCATATCGCTCAAAAGCACTTTTTTGTGCCTGCAACGCTTCTCCATGCGCTCACGCTTGCACCGCCCGGGACAGGCTCCACAGAAACGAGCAAAATCTACGTACCTAGTGAGCCTGGCTGAGGGAGACTTTCTGCATGCCACGAACCAGGCTGGACTCTTCATTCAGCCAACCAATCAAGCGTGCACTGCATCCGACGGGCCTGGCTGGGCTACATGCAACCAACCAAACGCGCCCATATGCATGCAGAAATGCAGAATGCAGACTTGGGGATTGGGGGGCCAATTCGCCAGGTGCTTCCCGTGTACTGTATCTCTCTCTCTCTCTCTCTCTCTCTCTCTCGTGGTTGACACCAAATTTTGGATCTAATAAACCAAACAAAAGCCAAACTTTGTCGGCACACCAACATGGCATGAATCAGAAGGGCCAAGAAAACAGCCCTAGGGACCGATCGAGGACAGCTAGTAGGCATCTTTGCATCTGTCTTTGAAGCTCTCCATGCTCCACGCACGGTCACACGCTGCATAATGTAAGTGTAAATTCTCTCTCTGAAAAGAAATGTCGTCCAACCAAACTAGACGAAGGGCACTTGCATGGATTATGCGAGGAAATGTCCGCTCGTTCTGCTCAGCTGGTCATCTTACAGAAACTACTAGGACAGTCATGTGCTAGTAATATTGAAAAAAAAAAAGATGTGACTGTGGGCCTGTGAATGAAGGGTTAAAAGCCTGCGACAATCCTAAAAGTTCTGACGCGATTTGTTTCCGACAGATTTTCTCGGAAGGAGCCAAACAATTGCCACTAGCACACTGCGCACAAGCACTCGAATTTCTCGTCCGGAAAGAGCCAATGAACAGCGAGAACGGAGAGGACCCAACTCATTCAGTCATCGGTCGTCGTCGTCGCTCGTTAGGTCAAGTGTTCAAGTGGGAAAGCCACTAGTCATTAATTATGTATTATCCGACCCAACATACGGAGTACTATACTCCTAGTCCTATAGATGCAGCCATGCAGGGATCGACATGTTACTGTTGGTACTTTTATACTAGCATCAGTATGCACACATATATAGCAAACATTGCATTGCATATGCATCACTCTATTTTGAGAACTACTACCTCTTTCTTTAGACTAGACTAGAGGACAACTTGGCTCCCAAACCTAAACGCGTAACGACTAGCTAGTCGGCATTTTATAGACTTGGAGAACTTTCAGAGGACTTACTGAAGTTAGACGAGTCATTGGGAGAACAATCTTAGTCATGAACAATTGAACAAATCATGTTTCACATAAAAAAGAAAGTACACTCCTTACCCAATATATATTTGATATAGATGAGTCATTGGAGAACAGCCCCCTTTTTTTTAATCAAATTTGGAGAACAGTCTTAGTCATGGACAAAACAAATCATGTTTCACATGAAAAATCCTTATTACCCAATACTGATAGAGGATGAGTTCAGACATTATTGTGTCCTGCATATATCATATGCTTACATATATAGGACCCTCAATTTTAGTTTATATGGGAGATGCTTACAAACGATTCGTAAACCACCTTTCCTAGATACTTCCAAGGAGCAGGTGCGTCCTTGAGAGCGATACTTGATTTGGAGCGACGTCCTAGTTTAAACGTGGAACACGAACTGGCCAGCGTGTTCCGGCGAGGAAAAGACGATTAGACGAGCTGGCTGGGACTGAGACTGACCTGTTCTACACTGCCCACGCACTGGTCAGTCGGGCAGAGCCAGACCTGTGCTTTCACAAGACCAGAGATGCTCTCGCTCTCGCGCATGCCAGACCTGTGGCTGCTGCTTGTTCGCTTTTGTAGACTGTTGTTGTGTTGTGCAGCCAGACGACACAGCCGGGGGGATTCCTATCTTAATTTCCATCGAACCACCTGCCAATCACGCGCTAATTGTTCAGACCTGCACCCCCCCCCCCCCCCCCGGCTTAATTATTATTATCCATCTAATAACTACTACGGTTGGTTCGTTGTAGCTAGAACAACTAGAATTATAAATTCAGGACACCAGCGGCTGAAGGAGAAGGATGGTGAAATGGACCGATCCGATCGAAGGAAATTGCACGATGATGGTCGGGTCGTGTCGACGATGCCCAGTATGTGGCCAGTGCCGTGTTACTAGTGGTGAGTAGCGATCACGGTTGACGACGCTAGACGGCCACCCACTTTCGCGTTAGTGCAGGCAGGCAGGCAAAGCGTACTACGCCCTGTCGTCGTGCCATCATCTCTGTCGCCTCCCACTTGATCGTGCGTCCATGGTCCTCCTCCGCTCTCGCATCGCATCGCATGGCGTACTGCCACTGCATGTGGTGGAGCGAAGCTACACCCACACCCGCATGGAAAATTCAGAGCCAATCAGCAGCCTCAACTCCTCCATCAGTCTGGAGCCCAGCCGTGGGCAGAACCTCTATCTTACCTAGTGGTGAAATTTCCAGAGGAAGAAGCAGAAGTGGCTGTGAAGATCCATCCTCGAGTGAGGGGGTTGAGGCGAATAATTCAGCAGTAATTCGTAGTGCTACTGTGAAACAGGACGATTATTAGCATGTAGCAGCATACTTCTTTCGCATAATTAAGGGGCAGCGACGCCTGCGCCACACGATCCTTTCACATGCACACGCGCCACAAGGAAAAGCAGCCGCCAACACCGGCCGATCACCATCCACAGCCACAACAAGCATGGCATGGCAATTGGTGTGTAATAATGCAGGGATGGGAACACCGTCCCTTTCGCCCCCGTTTCCGTGCTATTTGCCGGGTGTCATCAGCAGGCTCATGTGCTGCTGCTGGTAGTAGCGTCGCGTTGCGAGGACGACACAGCGGCCTGTCTGCCTTCGGTGCTCAGCAGTCCGCACCAACAGGAAATGTGCCTGTGCGTAGTACGCCTCATTGCTACGGGAACTGGAGAATTTTTAATTTACCGAGGTCGAAACTAGGCCTGCATTCTGAACTTGTAGTAAAAGTTCTTGAGCAGATTGCTCAAGAGGCCGCAAGTCCCTCCTGTATCAGTAATTCAGTATCAGTATCAGTATCATGTTTCCCCACCACCTCGACAAGACTACGACGCTCGATACGGCTACGTACACCGCTGGCCCTCGCGGCGTCGCCACGGGCCAAACGCCACAGCCCTCTCCCAGACGACCGGACCCAATCCCCACGGTCCAGTTCGTCCACACTGTGATGTGTGATGGCACAAATTTGAACAGCCAGTAACCAAAACCGGGCGAACTTTGTTTGGCATCTTATAATCGTATATAGTACACTTAGTATATAGTAATTAGCATACTCCATTCCGTACAGGGAACTTACCAATGCACTCATGATGAGTACTACAGTACTTCTCTATTACTTTTTTTTTTTTTTTTTTTGATAATACGTATCTGTATTTCAAGTAAGGAAAACATACATACGCAAGAACGAATACAGACACGTACGATGGAAATACAGAGACAACTGTTCGGACCAAACTTCACGAAGACACCGAAAAAAGAAAAGTACAGAAACGAAGTCCCTGGAATCTTCGTGAACCACCGGCAGTCGACCTCCTCGTCGCCGGCCATCGCCGCCGCTGAAGAAGACGAGCGCCACCTTGAGCTGGAAGGGTCCCTTCGCACACAGGCTTTGAACGGAGTCGAAGTTGACACCCATCATGAAAGACGAGATGAAGCCATCGGCGGTTGCTTCGTCGGCCGGGACGCGCCCCAACACCTCCAGCTCCCGTGATCCGGACTCTCCACCGACGACCACCGCCGCCGACGGGATATTGAGCCGAGATCCAGCCAACCACCATCCACAAAACCCACAGCCATCTCCGCATCCAAAAGAAGAGGGCCGGCCAAAACAAGCACCTGCAAAGCCGATGAAGCGCCGGCCCCGGTCTCCTGTCCATAGCTCGCCGGCCTCGCCTCAGGCGTCGGAGAAGAACGCCGTCGGGGCGAAGGAGAGGTCGCGAGACTTTATTCCACGGCGCCGTCGACACCTCCGCCACGCCGACGCCGCCAAGAAGACTCCGCCGCAGAGGAGCAGCATCCCCCCGGCAAACCCTAACTCCACCATCGACAGCCGACGGCGAGCACAACCTAGAGCTAGGAAGACAACTACCTACTCTATATACATCCACGCGGCGATTCCCCGGCCGTCCTACCTCTCCATCGCCTAAACGGCCGCCGGAGAGGGGGAAGACCGGCGGAATCGCCGCCGGAAACGCTCGTCGCCTCCTTTTCGCCCTGGGGAACTGTAGCAAGGGGAAAGGAGCGAAGAGTCGAGAGTGCGGCGGCCAAACGCGTACTTCTCTATTACTTGGGAAAGCGAGGTCGATGGCCTTTTTCTGTTGACTTGACCAGACATGCCGAGGGCCGTCTGGGCGTGTAACTTGTTTAGCAACTGCCCCCTCATTTCCACTGCAAAACCCCTCTCTGACATTCTCGCTATACCTGTACGGGCGAGTATATATGTGTGCCCAGCGCCCCCTCCCCCTCGGCACACCAAACCCAGCGGCAGCAGGCAGGCACAAGCAGCCTCAATTTGCCACCACCTCCCTTAGTCCAGACCCAGTGAGCCACTGTGCGTTACCACATCGAAGCTACGAATGGCGTCGTCGCTCAAGTTCACGGTGCGGAGGCGCCCGGCGGTGCTGGTGGCGCCGGCGTCCCCGACGCCGCGGGAGCTGAAGCGTCTCTCGGACATCGATGACCAGGACGGCCTGCGCTTCCACATCCCCGTCATCCAGTTCTACCGCCGGAACGCGCTCATGGGCGGGCGTAACCCGGCGCCCGTGATCCGGGACGCCATTGCCAGGGCGCTCGTGCACTACTACCCGTTCGCCGGCCGGCTCAGGGAGCTGGAAGGGCGCAAGCTCGCCGTGGACTGCACGGGCGAGGGCGTGCTGTTCATCGACGCCGACGCCGACGTCCGCCTCGATCACTTCGGCGACGCGCTGCAGCCGCCGTTCCCGTGCCTCGACGAGCTCATCTTCGACGTCCCCGGCTCGTCCGAGGTCCTCGGCTCGCCGCTCCTCCTCTTCCAGGTACGCACTACTTGATGCCGACGGCACTTTCGTTCACGTGTGTGTGTGTGCCGCACAAGGACATGTGCGTGGGTAATAAACAAACTTATTCTATGGATGGATGGCGACGTACGTGCAGGTGACGCGGCTGGCGTGCGGGGCTTCATCCTGGGCGTGCGGCTGCACCACACGATGGCGGACGCGCAGGGGCTGGTGCAGTTCCTGGGCGCCGTGGCGGAGCTGGCGCGTGGCGCGGCGGCGCCGTCGGTGCGCCCCGTCTGGGGCCGCGAGCTGCTGGAGGCGCGCGACCCGCCGCGGCCGGCGTTCGCGCACCGCGAGTACGACGAGGTGCCGGACACCAAGGGCACCATCATCCCGCTGGACGACATGGTGCACCGCTCCTTCTTCTTCGGGCGCGCCGAGGTGGCCGCCGTCCGCGCGCACCTGCCCCCGGGCCTCCGCGCGCGCGCCTCCACGTTCGACCTCCTCGTGGGGCTCCTCTGGAAGTGCCGCACCGCGGCGCTGGCGCCCGACGCCGACGAGGTGATGCGGATGATCTGCATCGTGAACGCGCGCGGCGGCAAGTCCGGCGTCGCCATCCCAGAGGGCTACTACGGCAACGCGTTCGCGTTCCCGGTCGCCGTCGCGACGGCCGGGGACCTCGCCGCGAGGCCGCTCGGGTACGCCGTGGAGCTGGTGAAGCGCGCCAAGGGCGAGGTGAACGTGGAGTACATGCGGTCGGTGGCCGACCTGATGGTGCAGCGCGGCCGGCCGCACTTCACGGTGGTGCGCGCGTACCTGGCGTCCGACGTGACCAAGGCCGGGTTCGGCGACCTGGACTTTGGCTGGGGCAAGCCGGTGTACGGCGGCCCCGCCAAGGGCGGCGTCGGCGCCATCCCCGGGGTGGCCAGCTTCCTCATCCCGTTCAAGAACGCCAAGGGCGAGGACGGCATCGTCGTGCCCATGTGCCTGCCCGGCCCCGCCATGGAGACCTTCGTCAAGGAGATGGGCAAGCTGCTGAGCCCGCCCGCAGACGCAGAGCAGCAGCAGGACGCGTCCCCCGTCATCAGGTCCGCGCTCTGAGCTGAAAGCTGACAGCCTGACAGCTGAGGCAGGCGCTGCGCCGATCAAACCATCGTTTTCGCTTCGTGCTCTATTGCTACGGAATCGGCGGATCCAGAGAGCTTTCGTGATGCGTAGTGGGTGAACGAAGTTGATGTGCTATCGTCGTGCGGGAGTTACGTTGATTTATCTGTACTGTACCTACGCCCCCCGGCTGTAATGTGCGCGTTTCTGCAGTGCGCTACTGAGGCCGGTTGGCTATGGGTTGTTGTGACGTTGTATGTAGCCTGTAGATTGTATACGTATATTTTGCTACCTTTCGATCAAATAATTCATATTTTGGTACCTTTCAATGCAATGATTTTTTAAAATCCAAATTGGTACTTCGTACTGCTTTAAGAAAAAAAAAAACTAAATCTGTACTTCTTTTCATAACAAGTTCTCTTCGTATCCTTATATTTTCAAAGATAGTGCATTTGGCACGGTTCATCTTCCTGGCGAACTTATTACTTTAGAAAATAGCTTCACCAGCAGCTTTCTAGGTGAACATGGACTATTTTTTTTTAAAAAAAATTGAGGTTCACAAACAACTTCATGCATAGTTGAGAGAGGAAAATGATGGAGAGAGCTATAGAAGGCTAATATATTGCTCTCTCCATTTCTTTGTGAGAGCGTTAACAAAATGGGCTTCAACCATGAAAATATTTTGAAAAAAAAGGTATTTGGTAAAGAATAACCCATTGTAGCTTATGAAATTGTCAATGAAGTTGTGCCAAACAAGGCCATATGATAGATCTAGTTTGGCATACCTTTCCCAACAGTTTTAGAAATTGTTTTTTATTATCAATTATACAAGTGGCGCAATTTCTCAGGTAGACTACCTAAGGTGGAAGCTTGATGGAGTTGAAAATACTAGCTTCACTCGGCTCCCTTTCTTATCAAATCTATAAGAAACCATTTACCAAACGTTTCAAAAATAGTTTTACCTATAACTGCACCCTTATGAACATGCGGACGAAAACCATACCTCTATGAGCTTCTTCAAAGACTTAAACGGTAAATCATGGAGCATCATCGTTAAATCCTGAAAAATTTGGTCCTTACATTACAGTGATTCGAACCTAAGACTTTGCTATTGAGGCTCTCTAACGACTACGCTCGCCCGCGTGCTGTTTCGGTAAAAAAATTGCAACCACAGGCCTTCTACTTTTATTTTGAAGGAAACCACAGGCCTTCTACTGTACGGTCTGTACGACGGAAACTAATTTGCTGGGCCCAGTATACGTAAGCTTGAGTATCGGGCCGTGGCCCGTGGGTGTATATACCAGAGCAGCCCACAACGGCAACTTGCCAGGCGGCCCAGACCAAGGGCATTCCGCCGTCCCGTCGAGACGTCGAGTCGACATCGGCATCTTCTGCTTTCCGGATCGGGATCGAGCTGATGAAGAACCAACCAAAAGCTGGGCAGAGAGATTCCAGGGAAAAAAGGAGCATGGCGCGAGGGAATAAAGCACGCCACTAGCACAGATTTGGTTCGGATTCTTGGCCGAATCGTTGCACGAACGGTCCGAGCATGTAGATGTGCTGCCCCAAAGTGTGCGTGGCTGATGATCCCGAACCCCCAGTCATTTCGGGTAAAGGAGCCCCAGGGCACAGAGGCATCTCAGCATCTGGTTCTCTGTTCTCTGTTCCACGGTGCACGCGCGAGTGCACTTCGGCGGTTGCCGCCGGACGGCGGCTCGCACCTTGCCGGCCATCCGTCTCCGATTCTCCGCGGCGCCCATTCGTGCGGTGGCAAGCGCATGTCTAGAAATTCTGCGTCGACGAAATTACGAAACGTGGCCATGAGCGTAGTACGTGACGAAAGATAGTAGTAGTGCTCCTTGCTACGGCGACAAATGTGCTACTCGATTTGTACTAGCCGAGCATCGATGCCTAGATGCCACGAACACGCCTTCCATCCACTGAACAATCGGCTATACGGACGGACGGACCGGCAGCCAAGTTGCACTTGCACGGAGCCACGGGCCATCGGCGGTGTAGATGGACCAAGGGATTTATGTGCCTCACAAGAGAGAGTGAAGGACATTTGAGCCATCGTCGTTGACACACAGTAATCAATGAATTGAATTAAGCAAAAGTTAATTTAACCAAGTTGGACAATTGTTTGGTCGTGGCCGAATATCATGTCTTCACCTGGTAATCAATAAAAGCATGTCTGAAAAGTGAAAACAGCTAAAAGGGTGCATCGCCTCATGATTGCCACTTTGCCCATGTCGCAATCCAATTTAATCACGTCTTAGCTTAGATAAGATGAACCGGAGTGTTAATTAATGTTAGTTGGCGGTTCAGATTATCCAAACAAGTATGCTATAAGACGTTTGACTTTTTAGACCCTACGCTTGACCACGAATCTTATTCAAAAATTTGTGAAAAATATTACTTCATATGGCTTGCTTTAAGAATGACTTAATTTTGATTATGTTTACATAATTTTTAATGAGACGAGTGGGTCAAATTTAGAGTAAAAAAGCCAAATGTCTCATAATTTGAAAAAATTAAAAAAACAGAGGGAGTATTTTGCAAGTAAGTATGTTAAATAGTTAGTCATTAGACGATGAAGAGTTGCTGATAGAGGGATAGGTCATATACAACTAAAACCAATAATCCAATTATCTACTAGCTAGTGGATGCAAAAACTCATAATATATAAATTAATAGATTTTTAATTTTAGTCCGGCCCAACTAGTCGTTATCTATCCAGATAATATAGTACTCACTCCGTTCTAAATTATAAGTCGCTTTTGACTTTTTTTTGGTTCATCTATTTTCGCTATGTATCTAGATATATTATTATTATATATAAGTACATAGCAAAATAGATGTACCAAAAAAATCAAATCGACTTATAATTTGGAACGGAGGGAGTACTAAATTTTAATAACACTAATTTTAGTTAGACAAATGGTTAGTTCAGATGCAAACATGCTCTCATAGCACCTCTAGTAGATTAGCTATCATCCACATCCTTAAAGTCTATATGCATTATCTCCTATTATTGGTAGTGTAGCCTTTTCTTTTTCCTTCTCCTCTGACAAATTATCAATATATTTTAAAGTGGATAATGGAGAGGAAGCGGACTCCTACATCTGAGGGAAGGGGATTAATTAGTTCATGGTGATAGGACGAGTAGTTTGTTGGAACAAAAACTAATCCTCATACGATAGTTTTTCTTATTAAGGATATTATAAGTAACATGTTAGAGATTCTCTGAACTTCTTAGAGCATCTTTAGGAGTCTTTCCTAAAGTTATTCTCTAGATCCCATTTGAAGAGTCATCCAAACAAAAATTATTCTTTATATCTTTTCACCCTCCAACAAATATTTTATATCTTTATGCGCACTCTACATAGTCATTCCATCTCTTTATCTTTAGTTAATTAGATTAGATAAATTGTTGGAATACTTTTTTGAATCAAAATCCTATTTCTATCAACATGGAAGAATATATAAAGAGATTCTTGTAGTTGCTTTTAGCCAGATAACTATTAGTATTGGTGGATTCAAATATTGCATCTAGTACAAATGATAAGTCATTCTAACTTTTTTGGAGGGTTAAAATATCTCAAGTTTTGATTAGAATTATAGAAAAATAATATAAAGATTTGTGATATCAAATAGATATAATGTAATAATATAATAATGACGAATCTAGTAATACTATTTGTTATTATAAATTTTCTTATTTTATTATATAATTTTGGTTAAATTTGAGATGTTTCAACTCTCCAAGAAAATTGAAATGATCTTGTAATTTGTGATGGAGGGAGTAGAACCTTAGCCCATACTCCCTTCATATAGGAAAAGAATGTTGTTTTGGACAAGATTTTGGTCAAACATTGGAAATATAAATCATGAATAATGTCGGGGACCAAAATAAGGGCCCTCCAAACAGTTAGGCCCAACAAACGCAAAGCTAGGCTACATGGTAACTAAGCATGGCTTTGCCAGGCCCAAAGACACACTTTACTTCTTTGTCTCGACCGAGCCCCCTTAGCTTGGGCCCACGGTGGGGCGCTAACTTTCCGCCCCGTCCGAGCCCCCCTACGCCGAGGCCTCGGACGGGCGCTTGCCTTCCGTCCCGTCCCGAGCCCCCTACGCCCCGAGGCCTCCGGACGGGCGCTTTTCACCGTCCCCGTCCGAGCCCCTACGCTGAGGCCTCGGACAGACGCTAACGCTCCGTCTCGCCCCGAACCCTCTACAGGGAACGCCTTTGACGAGCTCCGCCCCCGTCCCGTCCCGAGCCCCACATTGCTAGGGGCCTCCGGGCCGGGGACACCGCACCTCTGGTCAAACGGCTCTGCACTTGACGTGTATCCGCCGCCCGCCTTCCCACGGTGCCTGTCGGACTAACGCCAACCCCCCGGCAGAGATGGAGCCATCCCGTCACAACCCTACGCCCTCGCTCATGATTACGCTACCCCTACGGTGGACGGCCATGCCCCCACCAGGGGCGTCATGATGACTAACCTCTATGACGAGTCCCGTCCCGGAAGTCCTCGATACAGCGTACGCCGCGCCCCGAACCGACGCCGCGCGTCAACCCCGCATACGGAGGCCAAGTCTTCCGGAGCCCCGGCCACCGCACACACGGGGTATCGAGCTTTGGGCGGTGGAGATGGCTTCCATGCGGTGTATCTCTGCGCCCGGCCCACGCCGTATCGACAACAACGCCACGGCCCTCGGAGCTTCGGACCGGGGATGAGTCAAAGCTACAGCGGCCACAGCGCCCGGATACGTTCACCATGACGTCCCCCCCGTTGCTAGGATCGAGGAGCCGACTCCACAGAACGGCGCCCGCAATCGGCAAAGACGGCGCCGTGCAAGACAAGGCCGCCCCCACACCGGCTCGAGGCCTCGGTCGGGGAAGAGGCGGCGCCCACTATCGCGTCTCGCCTATTCAGACATCGTACTATAAGCCCGTTCCTCCCTTTGCGGCTATAAAAGGGGAGGACGGGGTCCTTCCAAAGGCAGGTGAATAAGGGAATCAATCTACGGGCAAGACGGTTGGTCTAGACACAAGTCAATCAGACTACGCACGAGTCTAGCAATCTCCTTAGCACACAGGCTCACACACTCATCTTCACGAGACTTGGGACTAGCTCCCTCTCTCCACCTGCTTGTACACCCCTACCTACAAGCACCCTGGTGCAAGATAATACAAGTCTCCCTTGTGACCATCTTGCACACCATCCGGAGTTAGGAGCACGCATGCAAATTTACTCGTTGGTACTAGGACCGCCAGTTTTAGCACCGACAGTTGGCGCGCCAGGTAGGGGCCTGTGCGTGTTTTCATTCTCCTTCCCGCCAAAACTCCGGAATGGCCGACGACCGCGACGAGACGTCGCAGGACGTTTCCGGCCCCAACCTTCCCCCAGCACAGCCGCTGGCGCAGGGCACCGTGATCCGATTCGGGGATCTCGAGTTTGTGTCGCTGGGTACCCAATGACGACATGGAACTCCTCCCTACGTAGTTCGGGGGACCCTCGACGAGGCCCCGGTGGACCCATCGCCAGCCCGACGCAGAGGCGCCATGGCGCACGCTCCCGCCGAGCGACGGACGCACCGCGACGCCTTGGCCGAGCTAGAGGAGGACCTCGCAGCGCTGTGGGCTGGGCGACGCCCGCCCGTAGGGGCGCTTCAGCCGCCGTCGCCACCACGCCAGCCATTCGGCATGGCCAATGTTGCTTTACGAGCGCAAATAAGGTCTCCATCGCCATGGGAACCCGGAGGAGGCATCCACGCCGTCGACGGCGCCCACGGAGCACCTCGACGCGGACATCCCCGACGGATCCATCCACGCCTACACGAAGAGTACTTGATCAGGCAGGGAGAGCACCGACGCCACTCCGGCAGACGCGCTACACTCACCCGATCCGGCGCTACCTCGAGGATACGGAGCCCGGGGGTTCATCTCGAGCACGCCCTCGCCTTGGCTACCCCGACTCCGACTCCCGGACGACATGTGCGATCCAACTGCGTGAATGCTTTCACGTGGAGATCGGCGAACTTCGGCGTAGGCGGCAACGGCAACGGCGACGGCGACCAGGGCCGTGACCCCAGGCCCGCCGCGGGAGGCGACTCCGGCGGGCGCAACACCTGAGGACCCTAGCGCGTCCGCCCTCGGGCCAGGGCCCACCGACTTCCGGCGTGCAGGGCCCTGCCTGGGACCGGCGAACTACCGGCTACCCCTCGGGGGCCACGGCGTCCCCGCTATCGAGCGGATTCAAGGAGCTTGGGGACAGGCTCGGCGCGACCGTCGCTGTTCTGACGAGGAGATAGAAGCGTATGAGCGTGCCCACCGTGCGGCGGCGCGCAATCCTAGCCCGCTGCTTTCGTCGTCCGACGCGCGTGTGGCGTCAACAGAAGGATCGTCAGCGGCGAGGGTGGAAGAGCGTCCCCATCTTCCCCACGTGCGAGTCATAGCGTCGCGGCGGTGCCCTCCTCGTGCGGGCGATGCGAGAACCATCCACCCCGGAGGGGCGACGGATTCGAGATGATCTGCGAGACTATCTCGAGACCGGCTGCTGTCAGGCCGAAAAGCTCGGCCTCCCGACATCCGGCACCGAGGGACGAGGAGGACGGGGAGCGCCCACGCCCGCGAGCGGGAAGCCTCGGGTCCATCGGGACCCATCGCGGAGGTCGATCCGCGAGCGTCTTCGTGAGACAACCGCGGCAAAGATCGACGATGGTGACGCACGCAACGCCATCAACAACGCCGCGAAGGAAGCCGAGCACGGGCGGGCGCGACCGCCAGCCACCACGCAGGTGGCAGGCGCGATAGCGACGAGGACCGTGATGATGCCGATCCCCCGGGCCCGCGCCTTCAGCCGGGAGATCCGCAACGCACGGTTCCCTTTCCGGTTCCGACAATAGGCCAACCTTGCCAAATACTCGGGAGAAACGAACCCCGAGGTTTGGCTCAACGACTACCGCCTGGCATGCCCGGCTTGGCGGCGCGGGGCGATGACCGGCTCATCATCCGCAACCTCCCGCTTCACTTGGGTGATTCGGCGCGCTTGGGCTGGAGCATCTTCCCGCCCACACGATCCACGGCCCGGTCCGAACTAGTCGGGGTTTTTGTGGGGAATTTCCGAGGCACATACGTGCGCCCGGGGAATCGTGGGATCTTCGCGCCGCCCGAAGCCCGGCGAGACGCTTCTGGGACTTCATCGAGGCGCTTCTCGAAAAAAGTGCACCTGAGCTGCCCAACGTGGCGGGCGCCGCCATCATCAGCCAGCGTTCCTTGGCGGCACGACCTGCAAGGAGCTCGTCCATGAGTTGGGCCGGAAGATGCCAACCGCCGCCAACGAGCCGTTCGAAGTGGCGGCGAACCGCCTCCGGCCGAGGCGGTGGGGCGATTTTCCGCAACGTCGGCAACAAAGGGAAGCGGAAGGAAGACGATGCCGAGGGGGAGGCACCCCGCAACCCAGGAAGAACAAGAAGAACAAGTGCAAAGGGAAGAAGGGCAAAAGGAGGCGGACTCAGAAGACGACATCGTCGCCCCGACCGACCGCAAGGCCCCCCCGAGGCCCCGGGGCCGGGGCCTTCGACGACATGCTCAAAAAGTCCTACCCTTTCCACAAGTTCCCCGTCAAGCACACTATGGGGGAGTGTGACTTGGCCTGTCGCTTCTATCAGAAGCTTCCCCCGCCTGAGGACAAGAAGAAGAAGGAGGGGGAAAACAAAGGCGAGGAGTTCCCCGAGGTCCATGACGTCTTCATGGTCATCGGGGGGGCTCGCCGGTGAACCTCACCCACCGCCCCGAGATCAAGCGCGGCGTCGAGAGATATTCTCGGTGCGCCCCACCACTCCGCAAGATATCTGCCGTGGTCCGCCGACGCCATCACCTTCAACATCGACGACCACCCACTCTACGTGCCGAAGCCAGGGGCGGTACCGCTCGTGGTCGACCCCCATTGTCGGCACAGCGTGCGGCTCACCAAGGTGCCGATGGATGGCGGAAGTGCCCTTAACATCCTCTACTCCGAAACCCTCGGCTTGTTGGGGATAGAGCGCTCACGGCTTTGGCCCAGCCCGGCTCTCCCTTTCAAGGCATAGTGCCGGGTAAATGCGCTGGCCCCTCGGGCCGATCGACCTCCCGGTGCGCTTTGGGGCGCCGTCGAACTTTCGCAAGGAGGTCATCACCTTCGATGTGGTTGACTTTTCGAGGAACCTATCACGAAATCCTCGGACGTCCAGCGTGCACGCGAAGTTCATGGCCGTCCCCAACTACACTTACCTTCTCCTCAAGATGCCGGGCCCCAATGGCGTCATCACCGTCGGCTCCTCCTACGAGCACGCGTTCAAGCTGCGACGTCCGAGGAAGTCGAGCACTGCCGAGGCCGTGGCGATCTCCGAGGCCCTCGACACCAAGCGTCACGGCCGGCGCATTCGAGCCGTCCGGCCAGTGAAGGAGGTCCCGCTGGACCCCGCCTCTCCATCCGGCAAGGCGGTGAAGATCTGTGGCCTCCCTCGACCCAAAGTAGGAAGTTGTGCTCATCGACTTTCTCCGCGCAAACGTCGACATCTTTGCGTGGAGTCCCTCGGACATGCCGGGCATTCCGAGGGAAGTCGCCGAGCACTCCCTTGACATCCGGGCCGGTCCAAGCCGGTGAAGCAGCGTCTGCACCGATTCGACGAAGAAGCCTTGCAGGGGCCATTGGCGAGGAGGTGAACAAGCTTTTGGTGGCCGGGTTCATCAAGGAGGTGTTCCACCACGAGTGGTTATCTAATCTGTCTTGGTTAGAAAAAAAAGAGTGGGAAATGGAGGATGTGTGTAGATTATACTAGTTTAAATAAAGCATGTCCGAAAGTCCCTTTTCCCTTACCACGTATCGATCGGATAGTCGACTCCCACTTCGGGGTGTGAACTCTTATCCTTCCTTGATGCCTATTCCGCTACCACCACCAAATCAAGATGAAGGAGTCCGACCCGCTCGCGACTTCCTTCATCACCCCTTTCGGTATGTACCGCTGCGTGGCGATGCCCTTCGGGCTCGAGGAACGCGAGGGCCACGATCGGCGGTGCATGCTGGGCGTTTTCGGTGACCACATCGGTGAAACCGTAGAGGCCTACGTCGGCGACATCGTTGTCAAGACCAAGGAGGCCGACGACCTCATCTCCGACCTTGAGGTCGCTTTTCGGTGTCTCAAGGCCAAGGCGTCAAGCTCAACCCCGAGAAGTCGTCTTCGGGGTCCCCCGAGGCATGCTCCTCGGGTTCATCGTCTCAAGCGCGGCATCGAGCCCGGCCGGAGAAGGTGACTGCGATAACGAGCATGGGGCCGATCAAGGACACGAAGGGCGTGCGGCGAGTCATGGGGCTGTCGGCGTCTCTTAGCCGCTTCATCTCACGGCTCGGCGAGGGCCTCGCACAGCCTCGCCGCCTCGAGAAAGTCCAGGCGCTTCTCCTGGACCTCCGAGGCCCAGGAGGCCCTCGACAAGCTCAAAGCTGCCCTCACCGGCGCCCCCGATCCTCGTCCCCGCCAAATAAGGAGAGCCCCTCCTCACATGCGTTGCCGCAACGACGTAGGTGGTCGGTGCGGCCATTGTCGTCGAGAGGCGGGGAGGAGGGCCACATCCTGCCGGTCCCGAGGCCGGTCTACTTCATCGGCGAGGTATTGTCCGAGACCAAGATCCGCTACCCGCAGATCTAAAAGCGCTCTACGCGGTGGTCCCGACCCGGCACAAGCTCCGGCACTACTTCGACGCCCACCCCGTGGCCTGTGGTCTCCTCCTTCCCGTTGGGGAGATCCTCCAAAATCGGGGAAGTGCGGGGGCGGGTCGCCAAGTGGTCCGTTGAGCTCATGGGAGAAACCCTCTCCCTACGCGCCAAGGAAGGCCATCAAATCTCAAATCTTGGCTGACTTCCTCGCCCGAGTGGACCGATACTCACTACTACCGCCGCCCCGGCTCCGAGGCGAGTCTTTGGACGATGTACCGACGGGTCCCCTCGATGAAGACCGGGCCGGCGCCGGCCTCCTCTTCGTCTCCCCCCCCTCGGGGTGCACATGCGACACATAATCCACCTCCACTTCCCGGCGTCAAACAACATGGCGGAGTGCGAGGGCCTACTCAACGGGTTGAAGATCGCCATCGAACTCGGCATCAAAAGCGCCTCGATGTCCGAGGGGACTCACGGCTCGTCATCGACCAGGTCATGAAGGACTCAAGCCGCCACGACCCCAAGATGGGCCCAGCGTCTTGCAAGGCGGTGCGCGCCACAGGAAGACAAGTTCGAGGGCCTCGAGCTCAACCACATCGTCCGCGGGGTACAACGAGGCCGCCGACGAACTCGCCCGGGATCGCCCATTGGAATAGCCCCGGTTCCCCCGACGTCTTCACCAAAGACCTCGCGGCTCCCTCCGTCACGCTCGGCGAGCGGGAGAGGCCTCGAAGAATCGCTCAGGCCCCTCGGGGGGGGGGGAGATGTCCGAGGCCCCTCTGCGACCGAGGCCCCCTCGGTCTCCGAGGCGTCCTCGGCGTCAAACCCCGAGGTCATGGAGATCGGCGGGGAGGATCCGAAGCCGACCCCAAGCCGGATCGGAGAAAGCCATACCTCGATTGGATCATCCGGGAACCCTCCCCGAGGACTTCAATCGGGCCAGCGCATCGCGAGAAGAGCAAAGTCCTTCGTCGTCATCGAGGACGATCTCTACAAGCGAAGCCCCTCGGGGTCCCAAAGGTGATGCGTCACGGTCGAGGATGGCCTTGCCCCTCGTTCGCAAAATCCACGCCGGGGTGTGTGGCCACCACGCCGCTCCCCTCCTCCCTCGCTCGGCGCTTTCCTAAGCGAGGGATTCTATCGGGCCGACCGCGATGCGCCGACGCCACCCGAGGTAGTGCGTACCTACGATGGATGCCGTACTACGCTCGTCGACGCACCTACCGGCTCGGGCACTCCATTTTCATCCCGATCACATGGCCCTTCGCCGTGTGGGGTTTGACCTGGTAGGACCCCTCAAGAAGGCGCCCGGGGGCTTCACTCATCTCGCTTGTCGCCATAGACAAGTTCTCCTAGTGGATCGAGGCACGCCCCATCACCAACATCCGGTCCGCACAAAGCGGTGCTCTTCTTCACCGATATCATCCACCGCTTTGGAGTCCCGAACTCTATCATCACCGACCACGGCACCCGGTTCACGGGGGGCAAAGTTCCGAGACTTGCGGCGAGCACCGGATACGCATCGTCTGGTCCTCGGTGGCGCACCCTCGAGCGAACGGTCAAGTGGAGCGGGCCAACGGGATGATATTGCAAGGGCTCAAGCCTCGGATTTTCAACAAGCTCAACAAGTTCGGCAAAAGATGGCTCGACGAGGCTCCCCTCGGTCCTCTGGAGCCTCGGGACGGCGATGAGCCGGGCTCTGGGTTTACGCCCTTCTTCCCGGTGTACGGCGCCGAGGCCATTTTGCCTACCGACTTGGAGTTCGGATCCCCGAGGCTCAAAAGCCTACGACGAGGCCCGCAACCAAGTAGCTCGAGAGGACTCGGCTGGACATGCTTGAGGAAGCTAGGGACACCGCCCTCTTACACTCGGCAAGATACCGCCAGTCCCTCCGACGCTACCACGACCGGGCGGGTCCCGACCCGAGACCTCAAGGAAGGCGATCACGGTGCTCGTCTCCGTCAAGACAACAGAGGACGCCACAAAGCTCACGCCGCCTTGGGAGGGACCCTTCATCATCGCCGAAGTCCTCAAGCCCGGCACATACACGCTCGCCAATGAGGCCGGTGAAGTCCTCAACAACGCTTGGAACATTCAACGACTACGTCGCTTCTACCCTTAAGCTTCCAAGTTTTTACATATAGTTGTACTCCATGTTTCTCAAAGAAGAATGGGAAACACTTCTCATTTTTACAATTTTACGCAAACGAGAAACATGTCCAAGGCCCTCGGGGCCGAGGACTGAACTATACTTACGCCACCTCGAGTCCGAGCGAGACTCGGCCGATCCATTAAAGCCGAGCCTCCCTCGGGGGCTAAACAGGGGGAACCCCCTCCCGAAAGGCACTCGCAAGCACACTACTTTTTGCTTATCGTTTTTTGAACACTTTCGTCTTTGAAGATCCCGAACGCTTAGAAAAAGGGTAACTAAGAAAGGCGTCTTGAAAACCTAGGGCCGGTTGAGCCACGGGGTCACTTACGCCCATGCGCTACAAAGACTCCTACTCACTTTGCCATAGGGCGAAGGAACTTCATGCTTTATGGGGGATCGCTCCAAACGTCGGGGCGCAAAGCTACAAGGCCTCCCACGCCCCAGCGCCTTCGGTGCCTCTCGCTACCACCCTTGACTAAGGAACGGACCTCTAAACTCAATGTCCTCGCAAAAGGGCCCTAATCTAAATGCAAGGCGAGGTTCAAAGGCACGAAAAATAGGCAAAAAATGATCAACAAATCATAAGGCCTCGACGGGCCAAAGTTTTAGTCGACACAGACAAAACAAAATACTAATCAAGTTTTTACATGGGCACACTCGGCCCAAATTACGAGAATTTCTTGGGGGCATCCGACCCCTCCTTCCCCGGGCGTCGGCGTCGCGGCGTCGAAGGCCGGCCCTTCGGGCAAAGACTGGGGAGGATAGCCGTGCTGGAAATGCCCGACCCAGTAGCGACATGGCTTCTTCTTCACTGCTTTGGAGCAGCTTGGCGAATACCTCTCCTCGCGACCCTCCTCGTCCTCGGCGACGACAAGCCCCTCGAAAAATCTTGGGGAGGTGGAGGTCGTGAGAGAGGGTCATCGCTGTGGGTGTGCGACACGCCGGTCCCGAAGGTCGGATCGAAGGGGGCGGCGCGGGCGCCGCGCCCTCCACTCGTCCCAGGCAACGCCTCCAGCGGCCCAGTGGACTGCTGCTGGCGGGTTCGCCCGACCTCGACCACCCCCGCAAACGGCTCGGACCTTCTCCTTCAAAGGTGAGCTTCGCCCCGGCGCGCCGAGGAAGTAGGCCGCCTGCACCCACCAAGGGCCGCCGCTTGCCTCGCGACTTCTTCCTCGGCTGCATCCGCCAAGGGTCAATCTCTGAGTAGGAAAGCGAGGATATGATTGCCCAAACACAAGACTTACCTTCCGTTTGCACCACCTCCTCCGCCCATGGAGCTTGTTGCACATGGAGCTTGTTGGCCTCGGTCGGTAACTTGACCAAGCTCGGCCCGCACCATGGTGACGTCATTGATAAAGAGCTGGTGATCGGTATCCATGTTCACCGGTTCTCCGTCAAGGTCCCAATGGTGTCGGACGCTGGACAAGCGCCGTCCTCATCATCTCCTTCTCGGCTCGGAGCGGTCGAGCTCCGGCGACCGCTCCTTCGGGGCCTTCGACAAGAGGGTGTTCAGCTCCCGAGCCTCGGAGGCCTCAACCTTCAGTCCGAGACAAGGAGGCGGAGGTCGGCGTTCTCCTCGTTCCGGCGGCTAACTCCGGTCGCTGGCCGGTTTTGCCTCCCCGCCGCTGAAGGTGGAGCGCCTCGTCGAGGCCGGCCCTCGGCCGGAGAAACCGCGGCTTCTCCCGGACAACTCGCCCGATCCTCGTGACGACCGTAACTGGTTAGCTGTTTTGGTGCCCGTGTCAAGGTAAGAATTCGATCATGAGCATTTATAATACCTTCAACGCTGTCGGGGAGGTCCCTTGAGAAGATCGGGCGAGAGCAGACGAAGCAAGTCTTCGGTCGACCGCATGAACTTGCCCGCCGCTCCCCACCGAGTTTTGCTCCGGGCGTCGCCCAGCACGTAGACGGGCTGGTCCTCCGGTCCCCGGCGGTCCCGACCCCAGACGATCCGCGGCGGCTCCTTTCGGAGCGCGCCAAAGCGGACCACCTCCCGCTGGAGGACCCCCTCGACGAATGCCGCAGCCGACGACCCCGCGCTGGATCGCCACCCGAGGAAGCCGTGTCCCGCAACGGCCACCTCTTCCCCCGCGAGGGGCGGCCTCCTCGGAGGGGATCTCCACCACCTCCTGCGTCGTGGCACGGCCCAGGGGGCGGGGGCTGGCGCCTGGTCCTCCATGACCACGTTGGTAGCGGTCACGGGCGGCGCCCTCACGGCTTCCACAACGGGGCGTTGCCGAGCCTCCCGTACCGGGTACTGCGTCCCCTCTCCGTCACGGGCGGGTGGCTCCCTGGTCAACGGCGCCTCGGCCGCCTCTCCCTCGGTCACGGCGGCGACACCACACCGTTAGGCGATGGCACTCGCCGACCCGGCTCTTCGCCTCGGGGCCACTGGCGCGAGAGTGTGGGGCGGGGCCGGGGCCGTCTTGCGCTTTTGGCTGCCGGTGGAGAGAAGGGTGGGGCTTCGAAGAAGAAAAGAAAGAAAAAACGACGGAAGACTTAAAGAAGGGAGAAATACTCACCCGACGACCGCGGCTGGAACAATCGGCTCGCCCGAGCCCCGCTCCGTCGGCCTCGGGACCCAGGTGTCTTCGGCCCCGGCGACTTCCGGGTCGGGGGGGCGCGAGATCTTGGCCCTCCCGTCGCCGCCGCCTCCTCGGGTGAGGCCCGCGCTTTCACCCTCGGCGGTCCTCCCCGCCACCTCGGGCCGTTCGGGCGGGTCCGAGCCACCCCGACCGGGGACTGGTCGGCGCGAGGACGACTCGAGGAGGGCCTCGTCCCTCCCGAGCGGGGTCACGTCTCCGGCCGCCCGGCCGTGGCCCGGTGGAATGAAGGGCAGGGGCGGCGTCCTTCAACGGCCATGGCGACCACCCTCCCTCTTCACGGGAGGGCGTGTAACCCTAGGCTCAACACGCAGCCTCGGCCCCGGCCGAAGACGCCGAGGCCGAGGCCGAGGCCTGCGTCTTTGGACTTCTCTGCCCGGCCGTCTGCGGCACATCACCAGGAACCGGGGGCAGAACCAACGACTCCTTCAGCCTCTCATCCTCCATGAAGCCGAGGAAGTCGTAATCCTCCCCCTCGTCATCCTCATCATCATCATCATCGGTGCCGGTGGTATCGGAGGGTGTCGGCTCTCGAGGGAGTCCCTCTTCCTCCTACTGGCGCCGCAGCTTGTCCAGGGCACGCTGCTCGCTCTGCTTACGGACATTCCTGTCCGACTTCTTCTTCTTCTTCTCCCTCTGCTTCTCCGCGTGGGCCTTGTTCGCCTCTTTCTCCGCGGAGATGGTGGCTTGGACGCCCTCAGCTTCCCGGCCAATCCCTGCAAAGAAAAGAATAAGATAAGGATAAAGGGGAGGATGCGAACATCAACAGTACGAACACGACCACAGAAACTTACCACGGAGATGGCATCCGGGTGGGGGCGCATCGTAACCTTGTAGAGGTTGGAGACGTCTGTCACCGTCGCCGCCTTCTTGGTCCGCTCGACGACCTCGTCGTGCTCGAGGTCGACGGACGACATCCTCGCCCCGGCCCAAGGGCTGCCTTCCCTCATGTCAAACAGGCAGGGTCGCCTCTCCATAAGGGGCAGGACTCACCGTCTGTGGAAGGCAGCAATGACAACTGACGCGTCCAACCCCTTGTGGGTCAGCGTCCTCAAAGCGCGGAACACCTTCTTCAGTGGGGTAATCTTCTCCGGGATAATCTCCTCCTTCCACCTCGCGGGCTCCGCGTCGAACACCCTCCCGGTGTAAGCGGGCAGATGACCGAGGTCGTTCCGGAGGTAGAACCACTTCGCGCGCCAGCCGCGGTTGGAGGAGGCGAGCTTCGCCGGGATGTATGAATCCCGGTAGCGAGCCCGCAACTGCAGTATGTAGCCACCGGCGCGGACGGACGTCCTCTTCCCCCTCTCGACGCCCTTAAAGTAGAGAGCGCCCTAAAAAAAGTGGAGCTAGAGGTCCCAATGAGCCTCGACCCCGAGAAAGCCCTCACACAAAGCGACAAACACTGCCATGTGCGTGATGGAGTTGGGGTTGAGGTTCTGCATTCTGAACCCGTTCTCATGGAATGCCGTGAAGCTCAAGACGTATCCCGGAGGCGGGTGCGGGGACAGGTGGTCGGCCGGCGGAACTATCCACTCCGGTGAGTCTTTATCGACGCAGGGGCGGAGAAGCCCTTTCCCCACGAGCGCCACCAGCGTCACGGAACTCGTCTCCCGCTCCTCCACGCCGATGATCTCGGGTCTCGACGCCATGGCAACGGCGGGATTGGCGGCGTAGGTGAGTTCTCTCCCTTCGCTCCCGTTTTCCCTCTCGGCCGGTGCTCGGCGGATGGCGATGGCGGAGGGAACAAAAAGCGGGTGCAAGGCGAGGAAGGCGAGAAGGAAGCCAAGCGCCCCCGCCCGGTACTTATACCCGAAACCCCGGGCGGTTCATCTACACGCATTTAATCGCAGCGATCGCGCCGGATTCCCTACTTAAGTGCACGTTACACGGAGACCCGAGCGCCCGGCCGCGCGGGCGGCCACAGCCACACGGGCCCGCGGGCGCCACGCACGGCACGGGGTTTTTCTCCGCATAGGATCACGACACACGGAACCCGAGGACGCTGACAGCGGCGCTGGCTCGATGGCGGCCGCGGCACACGCCACCGTCACGCCCAGGCGTGGGACCCACGCACCGCAGCGGTGCGCGTGAACCGCCTGCCGCCGTGGGGGCCACCCCTCTTACTGTAACAGGTGGCGCGGTGCTCACCGCCCCGGAGAGACGCCTAAAAAGACGTGCCCACGTCCCCCACGACGGGTTTTTCCACGGCGGCGCTTCCCTTCTCTGGAAGGAGCACCCGGCGACCCCATTACGGTCCCGGAGGTTCGTGGGGGCGGCCCACTAAAGGGTTCGGCGACCGCCTCGGTGGCAACAGAGTCGAGATGGCTCGGACGAACTCATACACGGCTCGGCCACACAAATTGAGGGATCGTCCGACGCCATATCCAACGCCAAATGGCGAGCCTGAGTTAGGGGGATCCCGCGGGAGTGCATCGAGCCCTCGGGACTGGCGGATGGGACCCGGGCCCTGCCTCGGACATACCTTGCGAGGCTCTAATGGAATGCGCCTCCGGGCCCGACCAACCCCTAGCGAGCGGGGCACGGGCATTCCACTTGGATTTACCCATTAACGACTCACCGGATCTAGTTGTGTGCGGCACCGCCGTCGACAAAGATGACAAAATCCATCCTCCTCCCTGCGGAAGGGATGCGTGAGGCCGGGAAACGTCACTAACTACGCGCCATGCCTCCCCGACGAGCCGACGGGCCCGGGGCTTGGCACACGACGGAAACACTCGACCAAAACACGCACAAGCCCTCGGAGAAGCACCCACACCCTCCGAGGCCTCGGGGGCTACTCGGCGGATGAGGCCGCCCCCCGCCGGAGAGAATATAGCCTCGGAGACAAGCAAGCACCCTCACCGACATGTGCAAACCCCCGGGGGGGTAGAGGCGTTCCAAGAGACGCTACGCCTCTCACAAGCCACAAACACATCCGAACACATGCAAGCCCTCGGAGGGTTGTTCACACCCCCTCCGAGGCCTCGAAACTACTCTCCGGGTGCTTGCGCGCACCCGGCGTAAGAAAGCTCGAAACATCTAACAACACGCCCGACAAAAACTTGGCGAGAAACCACAACCTCCGAACAGTATACTCACTCCTTCGAAGGTTCGGGGGCTACTTGTCGGGGACAAAATAAGGGCCCTCCAAACAGGTTATGCCCAACAAACGCAAAAGCTAGGCTACATGGTAACTAAGCATGGCTGCCAAGGCCCGAAGACGCTACTTGCTATCTCGACCGAGCCCCCCTTAGCTTGGGCCCACGGTGGCGCTAACTTTCCGCCTCGTCCCGAGCCCCCTACGTGAGGCCTCGGACGGGCGCTTGCCTACCGTCCCCGTCCCGAAACCCCCCCTACGCTGAGGCCTCGGACAGACGCTAACACTCCGTCTCGCTTTGAACCTCTACAGAACGCCTTTGGACGAGCTCCCGCCCCCCCGGTCCGAGCCCCCGTGCTGGGGCCTCGGGCCGGGACGCACCGCACCTCCCGGTCAAACACGCTCATTTTCTTGACGTGTATCCGCCGCCCCCCTTCCCAGTGCACATCGACTAACGCCAACCCCGGCGGGGAGATGGAGCCGTCCCTGTCACAACCCTACGCCCGCTCATGATTCAAAGTACCCCTACGGTGGCGGCCATGCACGCCATCGTAGGGCGTCATAATGACTAACCTCTATGACAGGTCCCGGCCCCAAGTCCTGATAATGGCGTACGCCAAGCGCCCGGCCCGACGCCGACGTCCAGCCAACCCTGTACGGAGGCGAGGTCTTCGAGCCCCGGCCACTGCATACCGGGGTATCAGGAAATTGGCAGGAGGAGATGGCTTCCATGCGTGTATTACTGCGCCGGCCACGCCCGTCACGACAACAACGCCACGGCCCTCGAGCCGGGACCGGGATGAGTCAAGCTGCGCCACAGCGCCCCGACATGCTCACCATGGCGTCCCCCCTTGCTAGGATCGAGGCGACTCCGTAACGGCGCCCGCGCAATCGGGCAAGGCGCCCGTGCAAGACAAGGCCCCGCCCACACCGCTCCGAGGCCTCGGTCGGGAAGAGGCGGCGCCCACTATCTGCCTTGCCTATTCGAGACCTCGCACTATAAGCCCGTTCCTCCCTTTGCGCTATAAAAGGGGAGGACGGGGGTCCTTCCAAAGGCGGGTGAATAAGGGAATCAATCTACGGGCAAGACGGTTGGTCTAGACACAAGTCAATCGGACTACGCACGAGTCTAGCAATCTCCTTAGCACACAGGCTCACACACTCATCTTTACGAGACTTGGGACCAGGCTCCCTCTCCCACCGCTTGTACACCCCTACCTACAAGCACCCCAGTGCAAAGATAATATAAGTCTCCCTTGTGACCATCTTGCACACCATCATCCTGGAGTTGGGAGCACGCACGAAATTTACTCGTTGGTACTAGGACCGCCAGGTTTTAGCACCGACAAATAACTTTTAAGTTATTAGTTTGAAATGTGAAAACCATATAAATAGATTTGTCTTGAAAAATACTTTTATAAAAGTATAAATTTATTATTTTGTGATGAGTATTTTTTATAAAAATATGAAG
>JADLZL010008133.1:0-79405 GCA_015844335.1 Chrysopogon serrulatus | reverse complement strand
GCTGCTGATATCCAGCATTCGCGGATTCGAATACACTGCATCATCTGCGACCAGGCCAGGCACCAGAAAAACCATTCATCTTCTGTTGCTTGGCTGTGTCTACAGCAGAAAGTTTGGGGAACCTGTCTTAGGAAGATGCACCTTGATCATCGCTGTCCGCAGTGGCGGATCCAGGATGGAGGATAAGGGGGCCTAGGAGGGGCTAAAGCAATGAAGATATTGATTTACATGATGATCTAATGGTGAGATCACGTTTTTGCTATAGTAATTAGCACTGAAATCAAACAATTAGGGGGCTGGAGCCCCCAGCCCTCCCTTTAGATCCGCCCCCCGGCTGTCCGGGAGGAGCATGCTCTGCAGTGGTGGCTCGCCAGCAGAAAATTACCCCCTAAGCCAAATGCGCTGTGATTCCGTCTTCCTCCTCGTCGGCTGGATGCTATGGAAGGAGAAAATGCAAGAAAGTTTTCCAATGTCGTGCAGACACCATCTAGGGATTATCAACGTCAACATGTGTTGTAACAAACTCTTGTTCTTAATGAAAAACGTGCAAGGCACAGTCACGAAAACAGAAGATATCCAGAATTCGCCACTTCGGAACAAGAGTGAAGAGAGCTTGTGCCGCTGTGCAGGCTTGGAATTCAGATTTCATGTCAGGTAGGCCGCAGGTTAGGGATGTTGCGTTGCGCGTGTGTCCGTGTCATCTTTAGCAAATCACGGCAGTTTGGAGGTCTGAATTTCCACCAAGCATTGCTAATTCAGTCTTGGAGGCTTAAAATTTCCCATATTTGAGGACCTGCTTCGGGACTTGTATGTACTTGTAATTATGATCAATAAAAGCACAGTAGGGGGGCTTTCCCCTCCTGTTTCCCTCAAAAAAAATTCCCATATTATCTAATGGAATCAAGGCATGTGTGCTGCAAATGATTAATATGCCTTTCATTTCTGCGTTACCATCAATTTCCGTAGTGCAATAAATGTAAGTTTCGCTTTTCTTTTGAAAACACAGAAGGAAATGAGATACGTGCGTCCTAAACCTGAGTTAATCCACTAGCGCGCCATGGTGATTGAACTAATGTGCATCCACATATCGCACTCATCTCCTATCACCCTACTGGCATGCCCTTATGTCGATGCCATGCCATTTGTGTTAATATGTAGTCAATTGATCTTTCTTAATGGCCACGGAGTACATGCAGAACATATACTGGTTGTGTGAAACATTACCTGACTAGTACAACTAGCAGTCTTGCAGCATATTATTACTTGAAAAAATAAACAAAGTAGCCTTCAGAAAAGGACTTCATCATCACTACAGACTACAGAAATCATGTGATGTGAGTAACTGATTACCAAAGGAAAGAATTGAGCTTTTTTTTTTTGAAACAATGGCGGGGAGCTCTGCCTTTCAATTAAGACGAATGAAAATTATGTACAAGAAGGGCAACCAAACAAGGCACCCACGCTGGGCACCCGAAGGTTAACCCACCCACGCGACGCAGCAGAGTACACAAAAGACCCTAGGTCATCGTTGCCGAGCATAGTTGCATAGCACCCAGCAGCTCCGATTCCCCGAGGCCGACACCAGACGAATAGCGATGCCAGACAAGCAGGACCAAAAACGAGAGGTCTCGTCAGGTCATCGTTGCCAAGCTCAAGGAGAAGAGCAGCTCCGACTTCCTGCCAAGACCCACGCCCTGCCCCGGCGTTAGTCAAACCTCCCCAGCGAAGAACCGGATGCCAGAGAAGGGGGGGTTCGCCTAGTGTCATCGTTGCCCAGCCACGCCCCCTGGCGCAGCAGCTCCGACTTCACGCAGCAAGTCCCGCCTCCTCACGCCGACCGGGTGCCAGGAAGCGTAGAATGATCACCGGAAGTCACATAATGGCCGAGACGAATTCCACGAGCGACGCCTTCAGGAAGGGAACGACGCCGATAGCGCCGCCGCCGCTCGTCCAAGAATATGGACCGGGTTTTCACCCGTGGAAGACGTGCTGGGGAAACGACGCCCTCAACAGGGGAAGCGGCGCCCACAAGCGTCGCCGTCGTCGAGGCTTTCGCCCAAAGTGCCCCAGCATAGTCGTCAGGCCAAGATGCGAGAACCCCCAGCTCACCCGTCACCGCCGTCGTCGCTACCCTGGCGTCCAGGAAAGCCCCTCCGGAGGGGCATCGGCGGCGCCGCGCCCTTGCCCGCATAGCTGCGTCGACCGCCACCCCCGGCCGGGCTGCACCACGGAGGCCGGGCTTACTCCGCCACGCCGCAACACCGCCGCACGCCCGGCGCCACCGCTGCCAGCTGTCGCCGGCGCCGACTCCGGCACCTGCTGCAGCGCATCCGGCATCTGCCGCCCCCGCCAAAAGCGAGTGCCCCGCCAAAAGGCGCCGCCCCCCCAGGGGCACGAATCCGGCCGGCCCCAATAAAGAGGCTGTGCCCCAAATCGCGTCGTGGCCGCCGCCCCCGCCGTCCCTCGCCTTGGGGGCGCCGGATCCGGCCACCCGGCGCCGGATCCAGCCGCCCGAGCACCGGACGGCCGGCCCGCCGCCGCCGCCCGCCACCACGCCAAGGAGGAAGGGGAGGACGGGGAAGAGGAGAACCGCCACCGCCACCTCGCGCGAAGGGCCCCCGGCGGCGCCGCCCCCGGCCAGCGCCCCCACCGAGCCCCCACGCGGCTCGCCTTGAGCCCAGCGTCGCCCGGTCCGCCGCCGCCCACGCCACCAAATTCCACCGAGACGCCAAGGAGCCCCGCCGCCGCCATCCCGGCAGGTCGCGCAGCCCTGCCGGCGGCCCACTCCGACGGCGGCGCGACGGGGAGGGGAGGAAAGGTGCGGGCGGCGGCTAGGTTTAGCCGCCGCCCGAGTCGCCTGCGTGGGGAGCGACTCGGGGGCTCTGAAGGGAACGCACGATACCGATACTTCTTTTTCAGAAGAAAGACACGGAAAGAATTGAACTTGAAAGCACTATCTCAAGAATTAATGCTGAAGGGATGGCCTGAATAATGTACATGTCAATTTGAAGGTTCCAGGGCACAAGGGATCCGTAGGAAGAAGATTACTCTATAAATATTATCGGTTCTGTCATTCCTGGGGCTGCAAAATGCAATGAACGGTGTTCGCATCCAACACAGAAATAGCAACGCGAGTCAGGGAGATGGTAGTGTAGATAGCGCTAGCTGCACACTGCTTTCAGGCTTGGAAATGGAAGGCATCATGAAACTTGAGGTGGATCATCAGGAGCTGCTCTTATTTGAGTTTGGCAACGATGACCGGTTGCGGCCTCGTGCTTTGGACCCATCGGTAGGTGGCTTGTGGGTGGACTGCCATCGGAAGTCGGAGCTGCTGGTTTCTTTTCTTCCATGCTCGGCAACGATAACTCATGGCGGTGTGTCGTGTTGTACTCAACCGCGTCATGTGGGGTGGTTAGCCACGGATGCTCGGCGGGCATGTCGTTTGGCTAACCTTCTTGTATATAAATTCTTTCGTCTTAATTGAGTGGCAGAGCTCCTGCCATTGTTTCAGAAAAGAACTTCTACTAGTAAACCTTTTGGGTATCAGTATTCTGAAACATCTGTTGTCATCATCCATGAAACATCAGGTTATGAAGAACACACTAGGATGCAGGCCTCGAGTACACAGTAGTGCCACCCGATTCTCTTCACCTCGTAACTAATCTACACTCAGGAAGACAGGTGGAGTGGTCGCGCAGATCAAGGTGTCTAATACTGAGGTAGGGGCGCTTGGCAGTCCAATCCTGATCTGACGAACTGCTGATATCCAACACTCCCTGCTTGTGTAAAAGAGCTTGTGCAGCTGTGAAGGCTGGGAATTCACATTTCATATCCAGGCCATACGCAGGAGATAAAAGTTGTGTGTGTTGGTGACATCATTTGCAAATCATGGCGGGTTGAAAATTTGAGTTCCCATCAAGCATTGCTAATTCAGTCTTGGAGCTGAAGGCTTAAAGCTAGATTCCCATGTTATCAAATAAAATTAAGGTTTTTTTTTTTTTGTCCTGGGGATAAACCCACAGTCCATATGTGTACTGCAAATGATTAATACATTCTGCGTTAGCATCAATTTCCACGGTGCAATAAGTGAATTTTTTTTTTTTTGAAAACAGAAGGAAATGAGATGCTTTTTCCTGTATCAAAACTCAATCGACGAAACCAACGAGACGTACTTTTGTTTTACAGGGAAATTCATGGGCCAGAACATTTATGGGCTTTGTTTCTCGTCGCAATGCTGAAAATTTCACAATAACTGTCTCGAATTCTGTAAGGTCGAGACAGTTCAGCATAGTTTTGTGACGTGATATTGTGAAGGTTTTTATCCTTTTTTAGAAAAGGGAATATATTATATCCCAGCTTCTGCATCGATTAATGCATATAGCTGTTTCTTTATCTTGAGTCAAGTTCCATAATTACAACATTGCATGCTGATACTGTGGATTCAATTTATTTTGTTCTTGAACTCAACGAAAAAGAATTTTAGCCAGGCAGCCCTATGCGAAGACTGAACTTATGAGCAAGCATCTAGTTTGGCATGGTAGATGAGCCAAGATGCTTTATGGGTTGGTTTTACTGAGCTCTTAGACTATGGAAGAGGCCAACTATGATTACGATTGTGTTTTGAAATATTGTCGTTCTCAGAGTTTCCAAGGACTGAGAATCAGTATGCAGTACAATTTTTTTCTTCATGAATACAGATCGGTATCTCTGTACTTGCAGGGCATAGTGGTTCAGTGAAACATTGCCTAACTAGTACAATTATCAGCCTCACAGCAAATTATTACATGAAAGAAAAAAAAAAATGAAAGTTTCCTTTAGAAAAGGACTTCATCATCACTAACCGTCTACAGAAGCCATGTGATGTGAGTAAGTGATTATACCAAACAAAAGTACTGACCTTGAAAGCACTATCTCAAGAACGCTGACGGGATGATCTGAAATAATGTCAATTTGAAGAGCCCAGGGCACAAGGGACCCTCATGAAGAAGAGTACCCTATAAATACTATACTATCGGTTCTGTTACTCTTGGGCTGCAAAAATGCAATGAGCGGTGTTCGCATCCAACGCAGACAGAGCAACGCAAGCGAGAGAGATGGTAGTGTAGATAGCGGTAGCTTCACACTTGCAGGCTTAGGAAGCATCATGAAACTTGAGGTTGATCAACAGATCATCTCTTACTTCTCTTGTGCTAGTAATATTTTGCGTATATATAGCATATCCTGAAACATCTATCGTCGTCATCCATGAAACATCAGGTCATGACGAGAACACTAGGATTGCGGCCTCGAGACTGCCATGGCGCGAACAGCTTCCCGTCAACTCGCTAGTCACCTTCTGCCCGGAAGCCTGGTGGCGCGGATCAAGGCGTCAAACACTGAGGGTGCGGCGCTGGGCAGTGCTTGATTGGAGAGATGAGCTGCTGAAGTCCATGGAGCCCTGATTTGACGGAGAGCTTGTGCTGTAGTGGAGGCTAGGAATTCAGATTTTGGGCATGTTTGGGTCACAACCTTCTGAAACTGCTGCCTACCAGGCAGACCATCATTGGCTCTAGACTCTAGAGGCACACGAAATCAAGCGTCTGGCGACGTCGTGGTACATGCCAGGCAAGAATCTCACGCCATCATCGAAAAAAGATTCGTATCCAGCCATCTTGTAGGAGCAGGTGACGAACACCTGTGTTCCTGAATCATTACCAAACCATGGCAGTTAAAAGCATTGTTAATTAATTCAGTATTAGAGGCTTAAAAATAAAAGTCCCCATGTTACCTAATGGAATTGAGGCTCCCAGAATCCACGTGTACTGCAATAGGACCAAAGTTAAGCAATGCTTACCATAAAAAAAAGGTGAAGCGATGCTTTAAGCCCATGCACCAGTTGAATTTCTTCTCTCTTTTTTTTTTTTTTCTTTTGCCAACGTGCTTGATCTGTTCAATCACGTCTTTCATTGAGAAAGGCAGGATTAAAGTTACACGCCTGCGTTCTGGAGCTCAAAGTGGCGTGTGAAACACTCAACAGTGAGCTGCAGAAGGCAGACCGAGCCAAGTTTTTCACGAATTGAATTTCATAACAAGGATATGATTAATGCGCCTTTCATTCCTGCGTCATTTTAGAACAGGGAGTAGTGGTTCTGTGAAACAATACCTAACTAGTACAACTAAGCAGTCGCATCATATCATTACATGAAAGTTTCCTTTAGAAAAGGACTTCATCATCACAACCGACTATCAGAAGTCATGTGAAGTGAGTAACTGATTATACCAAACAAAAGTACTGAACTTGAAAGCACACTATCTCAAGAACGCTGAAGGGGTGATCTGAAATAATGTCAATTTGAAGGGCCCAGCGCACAAGGGACCCTCAGGAAGAAGATTATAAATACTATCGGTTCTGTCACTCCTGGGGCTGCAAAATGCAGTGAGCGGTGTCTTCATCCAACACAGAAATAGCAAGGCAAGCGAGAGAGATGGTAGCATAGATAGCACTAGCTACACACTTGCAGGCTTGGGAAGCATCATGAAACTTGAGGTTGATCATCAGAGTCTCTTACTTTCTCTTCTGCTAGTAATATTTTTGCGTATATATGGCATATCTTGAAATATCTATCGTCATCATCCATGAAACAACAGGTCATGACGAGCACGCTGGGATGCAGAACTCGACACCGCTGCGGCGCGATTACCTTCCTTGAACCTCCTTCCTGAACTTTTGTACGGAAGACGGGTGATGCAGATCAAGGCGTCAGATACTGAGCTTGAGGCACTGTGCAGTCCTTGATTGAAGCGATGAGCTGCTGAAGTGCTTTTGAGCCCTGGTTCGACACTTTGACAGAGGGCTTGTGCTGTCGTGGAGTCTGGGAATTCAGATTTTGGGCGTGATTGAATCACGGGCTCCAAGAGAGCTGCCTACGATCATGGGCTCTTGAGGCACACGAAATCAGACGTCTGGCAACGCCGTGGTCTGTGCCAGGCAAAGAATCTCACGCCAAGATTCATATCCAGCCATCCGTGTAGGGCGTAGGTGACGAACTCTGCACGTGTGTTCGTGACATTATTAGCAAATCACGGCAGTTAAAAGTATTGTTAATTCAGCCTTAGTGGCTTAAAAAATAAAAATTCTCATGTTATCTAATGGAATTGAGGCTTTTCGTTAAGTCCCAGAGATAAACCTACAATCCTATACTGCAATAGAACCAAAGTCAAGCAATGCTTACCATAAAACATAAGGTGTGTCAATCAATGCTTTAACTTTAAGCCCATTCACGAGTTGATTTTATCACGAATGTGCCTGATCTGTTCAAGCATGTATTTCATTAAGAAGATAGGATTGAAGTTACATGTATGCCTGCGTTCTGGAGCTCAAAGTGGCGTGAGAACAGCCAAGAATGAGATGCAGAAGGCAGACCGAACCAAGTTTTTCACGAGTTGAATTTCATAACAAGGAAATGATTATTGCGATCTTTCATTTTGTTTTCTCAAAAAAAAAAAGATTAATGCGCCTTTCATTTCAGTGTAGTAACAGGTTTTCGAAAAAAATTCTGCGTAGTACAATAAATGGAAGTTTCCTTTTCTTTTGAGAACAAACAGAAGGAATTAATGAAACGATGTTTTATGTGTACCGAAACTCAATCCACAAAACCAACTAGACCTACTTTCATTTTTCAGGGAATTCATTCATGGGCCTGAAAATTTTATGGGCTCAGGTTCATGATGAAGGCGCAGGTATGTGGGCCGTAACAAATTCCGATTAACTCACTATTACCGGTGATCAGTACAAAATGACCTGATCAAATGGCCTGTGGTTATAATATTTACACTCTTTTTAGATGAAGTAAGCTCTATTTAAATCAAGTTTCGATGTTTGTAAAAAAGCAGTATACACTACCATTATAGTGAAATAAAAAAGAAAGAAAGAGAATTGGGATCTATTAAAGAAAGAAAATTGGGATCTATTTCCTCCATCTTAATTTATAAAATGTTTGGCTTTTTTGACACCAAATTTAACCACTTATCTTAATCAAAAAGTTTTACCAAATATCATTTCCTTTGTTGTAGCTTGATTTATTAATAAAAGTTTTTTAAGAATGACTTAAATTTTTTATTTTGCATAGAATTTTTTAATAAAATGAGTAGTCAAACTTAGAGGAGAAAAAGTCAAACATCTTATAACTTAGGATGGAGGAAGTATTATACGACTCTAGAACATATAAAATATCAACTTAAAACAAACTATCAACCTTTGAACTGAGTTTAGCTTAGTTGGATAGGGGTGAAACTTGTCCAGCTGTTTTAACAGTGTTGTGCTTTCAGTGGTAGATGATGTGCCGTTGGTAGCGAGACGCCTGTGTGACTTTATCAATCTTGAGATCTGTTTGTACAACGTGCGTTAATAAGGACTAAATGTGTATAATTTGAAAAGAAAACAACCTATCAATTTACACTCCAATTACAGAGAAAAAGCTGGCCTGACATAGTTCTCTTATTTTAACCACCAAACTACGTTATAGTTAGAGAGAAAAAGCTAGGTTGACATAGTTCTCTTATCTTAACCACCTATCAAACTACGTTCCAATTATTTTCTCGGACAATGAAGAGAGATGGCTAAAGTCCACAGAACTCCGTAGTCCACAGTACATCTAAAACATTTCGTATATATACACCTGAATTTCACTTGTCCTCTAACAACCTATCAAAACGGTAATCAATGCCTTGAGTAATAGTTGAGCTGCTTCTTTCCACAAAAGCTCCTTTTTCCTCCTAGACCATAGAAGCAACGGCCTCACTGAATGTCAAGATTAAGAAAGAGTCTTCTAGAACGATGCCATCAAGGTGAAGTCACATAATTCCCCATCTAAGTTCCCCTACTATTTCTACGTTTTGACATGGTAATTGGTAAAGCTTCATGCAGTGATCGCCGATCGCGGAACGAACAAACCAAATTAAACAGCTCAAATGACGTCGTCACCACTCGATGCGTTGCCAGTAAACTAACACCAAGCAAGAACATACACTATGCAACACCTCTTGTACGTTTGCGTTACCTGCCCAGTTGCCCACTTGGGCATGCTAATATGGTGGTACCACACACATGGCAGGATCATGAGACGGCAGGCAATCCCAGCACCTCATAATGCAAGATCGCCCTCATCATCGTTACTGATGATTGGGCCACCGCTAGCCAGCGCTGTCCGTTCTAACCCCATCAGCAGAGAGCAGATCTCAGGCCAGTCCAACATTCCACAAACCACAACGTCGTCGTCGTACGTACTATTCGATTGCTTCTGCTAGCTTTTCAGCTTGACTGATCTCCAACTCCAAGAAAGCAATGCATGCAAGCAAGAGATATGATCCAACCAAATAATCTAGCTGGGCAGCGAGATTCATCCATGACGCTGCTGTGGCGTGCACTACTCTTCGTCAATCATTGGGGTGCCCGGGGACCTGTTCACAACGTGATGCGTGCTTGCATTGCGTGTGGCCTCTTCAATGGCATGTGGTTATTAGCATACAAAAATGGCGAGAGGAGGAGAGGGCACCGTTTCTTTGTTGCCGCTGCTGCTTGATGCATGTGACTATGTGTGAGGACGGTGCCGTTCCTCCCTGAGACCGCCGTGCCCACCCACCAGCCTTTTAGGTGAGGGAAATCTTTGTTTACCAAACGGCCAACGGCATCCTCCCAACCATTTCTTGGAGGGTGGAGGCTATATGCACAGGTGGCTCAGCTAATGGCGCGTGGTTACGTTTATTTAAATATACTCAAGGACCAGTGCCAAGTGACAACATTTACTGTATTATTAACAGTTGATGTGACCAGCACAAATAGCTAGGTATTTTTTTCATTATAAACTAATAAAACTTCCTTAGATAAGAATAGTTAGGGAAATCTTTGTAATGTTGATTGAATTATTGTACACTATAATATCTCTTTAATACTTGTTATATATGTATATTGTTGGACTATATATTTATGTTTTTCCTTTATCTTTTGATAGATCGATCTAGACTGTTACAATCTGAATCTATATGATGAATTTGGTAGTTTTAGCCCTTGAAATTGAAGAGATTATCTTTGTAATTTTACTTAGTTATACATTGATTTTTTCCAATCTATGCAAATCAAATTAATATGTTTTTAAAATATGGAATATTTAATTATATAGTCCCTCCATTACAAATTATAGGACATTTTAGCATTTATATATATATATATATATATATATATATATATATATATATATATATATATATATATATATATATATATATACACACATTATGTTTATGATATATCTAGACATATAGTGTATATCTAAGTGCATAGCAAAATCTTTGTATCTACAAATGCCAAAACGTATTATAATTTGAAATGTGTAGGGAGTACTTTTTCTTTATAATTCATTTGGTGGTCAAACTATAAATATGGTATAGTTTTGGTTCAATTTTTCCCTAACTATTGCATTCTAAATGTAATTTTATTTAGGTATTTTTATTTCCACTCATCTAGAAATGAATTATTTTTTCTTAATTCATTATTTTAAATTTACTATTTATTAATTGTATTAGATCTGTACTCTTTTGTTTTCTTTCTCTTTATGTCATTACAAAACCTAAAGTGTATTTTTTCTATTAATCTTATAATTTCTAAACCCCCTCAACAAAGGTATTAGTTTTTAAGTTATTACAATGAGAACGATTTCATTCGCATCAAAAATTCAAAACAGACCCAATATCTCACAACCAAATAAAATCCTAGAGCCATCGCGCCTCTAGTCCCCCTCTCAACTCTTCGTCTCTAGCAAGTTGCTGGTAAGGAGGGAGAGTATGGATCCATACTTCTAGTAGATCCAATAGTTGATTAAGGTTTCATCCAAATAAAAATATCCATCTTTTCTCATCTTCGTCAATGGAGGTGGTGTCGGCGACTCTTATGGTAATTTAGTGTTGGTCCGTCTTGTTTCGATCGATGGTTTATTCCATGGATATGATTCGTACATTTGCTGGGGTTCGTACCCACAACATCATTATCTGGGTTTGTAGCTGGTGGTGGTGTTCTTCGAGAGTACCTGATGGTATTTATTTTTTTTTACTAACGACCCTTGAGCACACGTTGGGCGTGTTTGCTTGTCAGCCACAGCCTGCCATCGCCACAGACTCCACGCCACAGTTTGTGGCGAGCTTTTTGGCCGCCACACCCGCCACGAAACATTGCACGCAGAAACTGGTGGCCGCCTTCACTTAAGCAGGAACCAAACAGCAGCCTTTTGGAGTGCGGCGTGCCACACTGTGGCGAGGCGAGTTGCGGCCGTAAACCAAACACGCCCGCTCTCTCTCTCTCTCTCCCTCCGCCTCACTAGTAGTCTATCTGTCACTAGAGACAGGGTTGTGAAGTTTGTGGATGCAGTGGAGGTAAAAGACTTTTGTTAGATTATTATACGTATTGTACGTGTTTTAAATTTTTATTTTTGGTATGGTTTTCTTTGGGTCTTGCATGCCTTGATATATTTTTGTTATAAGATACCTTTATTTGTCGAAAAATATTAATAATGTAATGATAACAAAAGGAGAGTAGGCCTCAAGTTCAGAATGAACAGTGCTCTACAGGACCAGTGCACTCACACATCACCTAGTCACCTGAATTTTTCCAATGATTGTTGCGTCAAAGGAAGTATACTACGTTCGGCGGCAATATCTTTCCTTCTTTCTTCCACGCAAACGGCCGGCGCTCTCTCACGGTTCACACTTCACACAGCATGAGCGAAGGAGAGACCGCAACATGGGCATGTATGCCTCGCATGTGATGGGAGTCGTATGGATCTTTACATGTGAGCGCATGGCATACATGCTGCTGACTGAATGAAGCTGCAGGCGGCGGGCGGCGGCAGCTTTGAAAAATGGTTTTTTGGAGGAGGGGTGGCGAGGAGGACCAGAGCAGTGTTGTTGTAGTGGAGACGAAGGGCCCTTGCTTGCTTGGATTGCAGACATGTGAGCAGCGTCCTAGAAGGAGCTGTCGTCCTAGCTAGAAGGTGCTGTAGCTAAGATAAGATTTGCATCTGGTGACGATCGATCAGCTAACTGATCGCGGGCACAAAAAGAATGTCTGGGCCTTGCTTGCAGTGTCAGGAGGAATCATATGGATGCACATGGCAGATCATTGTGTTCATATCTCTCTTCTACCTTTCGGCATCGTCGCATCGACAAATAAAGAGCCCTAGGGAAACAAATCAGCAGTGCTAGATGCCATGAAAACCACACACGGCATGCGAGCTACCTTTAGTTACTGCTTCATCAACTTACTTCCGGCAACGACATATATGCAATGCCACCAGTCTCTCATACTGTCATAGTCTCATTGGGGGACCAAAAGCAACAACAAATACCAGCCCAATCATGATTCATGACATGATATCTGACGAATAAGCATAGAATTCTTCTCCCCTTGAGGTGAACTTTCCCACTGAACCATTCACCTCAACCATGCACTGCACTTGGGAATAGGTTATGCGTGTATTATGCATTCTGACAATGCATGATGACTGCATGTCCTCTACTTCACACTCACGCACAGACAGATGAGTAAAGCAGTATTAAGAAGGACTTGACTGCTAGGCTTTCCCCATAGTGAGACAAGGCTACATACATCTTGATCTTGTATAGAAGAAAATCCGGCCCCTAGAAGAAAATCCGGCCCCTACAGTCTCTATATACACAACTACACGATTAACTGTTGTATATATCTATTGGTCCAATCCAAATTTGGTTATCCTCTATCTCTTCCTGAACAGTTCACTGTTACACCAAGCTATAGCTGGGTTCAATGCATTCTTCCAACTTTTCATGCATAGATCAGGAAGTAGGAAAGTTCTCTGTACTAGACTAACATGGAGCATATATATATGTACCAATGGTATTGTATATACACGCACAAAAGGATTTGCCAAATCCGTCACTCCTTTGTCTAAATAAATTTTGGTATGGATGCATGTTACCGCACTATGCAGCAAGACCACCTAGCAAATTAAGCAGCAAAAAGGACAGAGGGAAATTATTGTTGAAGCATGTTACAACACTGTATCAACCTCGGTAACATTGCAAAAGAAGAATGTACAGCACATTGATATATATGGCTTGATTGGTACTCAGATCTGCAGGACATTTGTCCTGCTACTCGCAAAATCTAGGACTTTTGATTATTTTATCAAGCCTAGCTACAATGCAAAAGACTAGGGAAGCACTTGTCATTAAGATAGACGTAAAGATGCTTAAGCCTCGCAACTACTGAAAGCATAGCTGCTAGAAAGACGGTTAGGGGGAATCACAGTAATGGATGCGTACGTTTTAATGATTGAATGGCTGCAATTAGTTGTTCCCAGGCCCACATGCATCTCTAATCTACCCTAAGAAAATTGTGCCCCCAATCACCAAAAGATCCTGCAGGTGCTCATACAGTCATCCGGCTCCCCTAGCTTCCATATTCAATCATGTGAGTGTTGCTTGTAAAGCCGATTTCGCAAGCCAGTATATTTAAAACTGGAGAAAGGCAAGGGCATCTGCCATCTAGGGAGAAGAAGCCCCAGTTTACGGTTCGTCTAATGATGCATCCATAATTGATTAAAGCGTAAAGAAACCATTAGGATACATATATGCTGATTAACAATGTTATCAAGCAAATGCTTATGCGCCATCGAGAAAGCACGCGAATTTTGATATAAAATGCTGCTAAGTGCTAGCAGATTGGTAAACATCTGTAATATATAATTCATAAATTTTGGCCACAAACATGAGATCATCAAGATTATAAAGTTAACTTTAAGATGATGATAATCTTTAACTCTAGGTACCAGTATTATGGTACGTTTACGATGTGCCGAAAAATTTATTGAAGAATGGGCTAAATTACGAAAATAATATAAACTATTGTTCTATTTGGGAGGTGAGTTAAGCAACCATGATGGGCAAAGGAAGGTTGCTTAGCTATATATAAGGACCTCACTGGAGCTTTCTTTGCACAACACCTATCGCACGCTGAGAGAGAGAGAGAGAGAGAGAGAGAGAGAGAGAGAGAGAGAGAGAGAGAGAGAGAGAGAGGAGGGGGGGAGGGAGGGAGGGAGGCGACAACAATGCCTGGAGGAAGCATCCAAAGGGATCGCATTGATCCATCATTCCTTCCATTCTTTCATGGCTGATCCTCGTCTACAAAGGACTTCTCGACGGATCATGCGATCCTTTTGGAGGCTTCCCCTAGACATTACTCCATCTTGCTACCGGTCGCTTGCTTCATCGGCAGTTGTATCCATCAATTCCTTTCTCGTATGGCTGTTGATTTCCATGTGCCTGCAAAGGTATGAGTTAATTTCTCATCTCTGCTGTGCTTAGTGAGATGTTGGCTCGCTGACGATTTCCTGATTGTTTTAGCTTGTTTAATAACAAGAATGACTAGCTAGAGTTTCCGATGTAACTACAATTATTACATGCTGAGGATGATCCACGAGACTCCGAATACACAAGCTGTGGAGATCGATATCGAGTTCGCCAGCTTGTGCGCGCGTATTCTTTGTCTTCACAGTAAGAGATCGAAAGATTTCCCAATTTGAAGCATCGATTGTTGTTTCATGGTAATAGGGAAAAAAGAGGTGATCTTTACTATGTCGTGTATATGTGGATGACTGCAGTTACAGCATGTGAATAATTTTCTTTTAGGCAAACCTTACTGTTCAGGCTATAGATACACTCCATATACTGCTAGCTGGTACAAAAATGGAATATACATAGAGAATCAGGCATCTTCATATACTTTCATGCTAATCTAAGTAAGTTGGATAGTGTTCATTGCAAACGGAATTACCGGTCAGATTTGCATTTTAAGGGGCTAATAAGTGCATCCAAAGCATCACTTTTTATTTGCGACTAATTATATGGTGAGTAATTGACAGCTTATAACATCCTCAACAGCTAGCATGATTAAGTTAGATTCAAGAACATACTAATCCAATTCCTCACTAATGTGTTGTGCTTATTTACAATATAATAATACTGTGCAGCAAATTACTCCAGATGCAGTGGAATAAATTAACTAGTGCCTGAAAGGATCCTCACTGCTCAGCTGATTATCACTTCAGCAGATGCATGCAGGCCCTAATTGTACTATTTAAGATTAAATTCTTAGGTAAGCAGCTAGGCATCGAGATAGATCTTCAGATCTTGTGCTCATCACATGACCTATATATATACAGTTAGTTATAGCTAACAAAAAATACCGGATGTCCGGATCGATGCTGCCTCCCTGTACAGACAGTCGCAGCTAGCACTGCCAGATGCCCTTTGACCCGTCCGAGATCCAGTCTCATCGCATGCGGCATGTGCTTGCACATCGATCAGGAGCATGAACGTCGCCGCCGCTGAGGAGGAGGATCCTGGCCTCCGGGTTGCTGCCTGCATGGTCGCCGACATGGACTCCACGTTGGTGCAAGCCAGACCCACCGACAAGAAATTTTGCTACAGCTTCTTTTTCTACGGCTCCCAGTTTAGTTTGAGCACTGCCACCAAGTTTTGCCTGTTATTCCATTCTAAATTATAAGTAGTTTGTTATGAGCTAGATTTCTTGCCCCTGCTGCTGCTTGCTGTTGCCGAGCAGACGATGGTGATGGGCCAGGGGCGCAGGGCAGGGACGCAAGGTCACGGAGCGCCAAAATAGAGTGGATATTTAGGCACGGTGTATGCTATGTATTTATTTAGAAAAGACACAACGACATATAACTTTTGGACTTTGGTGCGAGGGAGTACTTTTATTCGGGCAAATTAAAATTACTTCATCAAGAAATAGTTTTGCTACAGCAAAAATTGCCCTAATTTCAAACTCAGCATTACATCGGTGTAGTAGATCATTATTTGAGTATAAACTATATGCTTAGTCTTACTATTGTTAATTAAGGTCCCTCACGACATGCTAGGAAAAAAAAAATTCTATAACCCCTTGTAATAATTAGAAACACCTAACCTTTAATTTCATAGATACTAATCATCATCACTAGCCACTATTATCATGAAAGATAGTTTTAAATAATCATTTGCTTTGACATACCAACATTTGCCACTATTAAAGATAGTGCCTTTAAAATAACCCTAAAAGTTTATATAACTAAATTACCACCTCTGATGGTAACGCAAATTAAAGTAACTTGCATGTTGCATTTATATATATTACCTACATCTACATTATGAATGATAATATTTAGCAGCACCTCTAATTTCTACCTAAAGTACGCATAACTTAATCAATGTCCATCAAATATACATATAAATATTAATACAAGCTATTCCCTACTAGAATTTATAATTTCTCTTAGTGAGGTGGGCTTCTCCTAGTGTTTTGGTAGTTAAATTTTAATATAAACTTTTCCTACTAAATGTCTCCTAGTAGGGATTCTCGTATGCTATCACTAGTAGTAATGTTTTATTACTGCTTAAAAACATTAGGAGAAGCTCACCATTTTGGTAGTGATTATGAAAAATTCAGTAGCCATAAAGTACATTACATACAGAGACTCCAATCATTTTTAGTTAAACTAAAAGTAAGCATAATGTTATGTGCTACCAAGACCATGTACACATGCATATTTTGTAATCATTTTAATAGTTTATTAAGAGAGATAAAAAAATGTCTTCACAACATAACAGTGACACTTATAGTTCGCTTTAAATTTTGTGATCACCACTGTTAATAAAACTAGTTGTTTCCTAATTTTTTTAATAGTGTTAAAAATGAGCAAATATGAAAGAACGAAAGAAAACTATGTGCCCGAATTTATAACAAGCTTACATTTGGTAGATTGAAAGGGGGGTGAATTTCCAATAAGCACCTTAGGAAGTGGTTAGCTAATATCACCCTTTTGGTCCTACACTAGGGCTACATCATGGGATCACTCATCCTTGGCGTGCCCTATGTTTGATTAGGATGCAGGATACTAGAATGAAGTGGAATGTAGAGGGACATGGGGGATGGAAGTGTCCCTAGAGAGAAAGATCCCTCGATTAAGGGCTCCCTTCATCCACAAAAAATCAGTTAAGAACATGTCCCTACTACGGATGACATTTGGTTTCATCTACTACTGCTTCCTCTTTGTATGTGAGCGCTCCGGCAAATCTAGTGCAGGAGGGCGGCAATGGAAGCATCACGGATACGAGTAGAGGTGTTGTGGGGTTCTAGGTGGAGCTCTAATGCGAGTTATAGCATCTAGGCCCCTAATTCAGTTTTGGCGATTAATAACAAAATTATTATGACTAACATGTGTTTTGTAGAGACTTTATAAGTTAGGCCATAATAATGATTAATGAATAGGCAATTGATGGTTTTTATGCCCCTATTTGATGGAATTCGTTTTGGTTTTCAGTGGATATGTGACAAAGTTAAGGACAAACTAGTTATGAGCGTCAAAGGGTGTTGAGGGGCGCTTGGAGTAGTTTAAAAGTGTATTTTTCCTTTGCCCGTACAATAAAAGGGGGCATGGACTAGTAGCTAGGTCTAGGTGGGTCTTGTGAGTTGATATGGTGCAAACTTATCAAACTTAGCACTAGGTAGCTCAGAGAAGAGAAAGCACAAGAATTAATTGGAAGTGAAGTAATTCACAAAGAGAGGATTGAAATGGATGTGAATGGAGACTTTACTGTACCACCAGATTAGCCCGGTGCCCTAGCCAAAGAGGCACCGCATCATGCGCTACATGGACTCTAGTAGAGTTTGCTGGACAGAGAGAAGAAGGGACCACCAGATTGATCTGGTGCTTAGTCATTAGAGCATCCTGTGTCATCTAGAGATTTTATGGCCACTGGTTAGTCGGTGCCTAGCACCAAACTATGTGCTATTATGCAATTGTGCCACACACATTAATGGCTAGTGGGAAATAGTCATTGGAGTGGCACTGGATTAGTTCGGTGTTGGGGTCAAACAGTCAATGGATCATTAGGTGACGCGATTTCTATGCAGTGGGGTTCTAATGGCTAGTTCTTAGAGTGGGGGTATTTATACTCCTCCATCTCAGCCATGGCTACTCTCTGCCACTCAAAACTGCAAGATACACATATTGTAGAGCAAGGTGGAGTTGAAGCTTAGTAGAGTGATTTTCAATTGCTAATTGCAAGATTAAGGACTCCATTAGTGTTTAGAGGGTAGCAAGTGTGCATCCATCTTCCTCATTAGTCTGTTTATAAGTCAAGTGAGAGTTTGTGCTTGCTAATTTTGTGATCGGCATCACCTAGGCAACTTGGTGGTGTTGAGAAGCTTGGTGATTTCTCGGAGGCAATTATGAGAGGCCCAAGTCATGGTGTGAACGGTTGTGGGTGATTCACTGTGCCGGAGTGGCAAAAAATCAATCCATAGAGAGTACTTGGACCTTGTGTGGATATAAGGGGAAACTATATCCTTTCACTGGTGCTCTAAGGAGAACTAATGGAGAGTATTGACTTCAATATAGCGGTAAACCTTCACCGTGTTCGTAACCTTCTCTCTTTACTCTGAGAATTTATATTTGTGCAATTACTATCATGTTTTATATTCCTAGAATTGCCATATTAGCTTATGGTTAGAACTAAGGTGCAAAACCCTTTGCGTAGGCTAGAAACATCTTTATGTACAAGAGGTGAAATAATCTAAGTGATAGATTTTGATTCCACGAGAATTTTAAATATGTCTAATTCAAGCTCCCAACTCACTCTGCTCTTGGGCATCTTGATTCTCTCAGCAAGCTTAGGGCAGAGTCGGTGCAAAGCATCGGGCAGATCCATGCCACGCCTAAGCTTTGAGAGAGGCTAAGCTCGAGGCGCAAGTATCAAGCAAACTCCATGAGCGGCGCCGAGCAAAGCTCCGAGAGTGGGGTGTTAGGTCGGGGAAGGCGACCGACAGAGCAGAACTTGGGGTCGGGCCGCATGGTGCGGCATTTGGGTGCGTGGTCACGGTGGGGAAGCGTGGTTACGACTTACGACAGGGGTATCTGATTGGGCAGCGACGGTGGTGGAAAGATGTGGGAGAGATGACATGTGAGATCATTTTAACGGATGTGTGACGGATCGCAAACAGTGATGCATCTTACTCATCCTCGTCTCTCCAACTCTTCACGGTGCGTAGCTTGACAGAGGCACGTGTGCAGCCCACGCTCAAATTCGTTAGTTACTAGAAACCAACGCGCGGCTTTGCCGCGCGGCCTTCTAGGGTGAAGGCCTTGTAGGCTTGTCGTGCCATACCCGAGCTGGTTTAGTTGATTTCCCGTAGCTTATATCATTTTTTTTCTTAATATAGAGAACAAACATATAGTCTCCATCAAAAAGACATATACTCCGTAGCTGCCTTCCATGATCCAAATCTGAAAACTAATCAGACAACTAATATAATGTTCATTCCACATGAGACAATTTATATCAGTTGTATCCATCTTGTGAGAATTGGAATGGAAACAAATAGGCTCTTGATCATCATCAATAGAAAACACAAGCCAACATGGCAGACTGGTAGTTAATTCCTTCACGCTGCCAATGATATAACATAACCGAAGATGTCAGACGAAGATTTACCATTTTGATGGAAATTGTACACTTGCTCAGCTTAGTATGTGTTTATCAAATCATGTTGCTCAACTTAGCATAGAAGTTAATCCTGTTACCTTAGGTTCTACTTCTACACTTGCTAAACCGCAATCCACTTTCATAAACAAATAGTCATTTAATAGGGCATAATAGTGTTTTAATTAACCACGAGATCATAAATCATTGTAATATAAAGATACATGTGCATATACATTTGTCGCTAAGTGGATAACATAATTCACAATAGATCCAATAAAATTGGTATTGAAATCTGTAGAGCCCTCGGGATTATTATTATTATTATTATTATCTGCATCTTTTTCTAGTTGTGCGCATTATAATAAATAAGAATTTTTTATGAAACAATAAATAAGAAATTTTGGTTATAGTAACATGTGCAAAACATATTTTTTAAAAAGGTGCAGGATTATGTTATGAATCTAACATAATTAATTTCATAATATTTGGATGTATAGCTATTTTCCTATAATTTTCACAAGTTTCTGCATGGATTAGTTTCAATGTGCAAGTTGTTATTAGCTTGTACTGCACCTTCTTATCGTTGCAGCAAACGCATGGAGAGAAGAAGAACCAACCCTGCCATAGATCCATATCAAGAAGCATTGAAACGGGATGCGCAACCAGCTCACGTAGTCTCCTTTGGTCTCTTGCTGTGATTCGGAAGTGGCCCCGTCGTCTCACGAGTCACGACCGGGAGCCGGTGGCAGCGCTCGAGGCTTGAGTCGGCGCGCTTTTTTCGCCGCCGCCGCCACCGCCGCCGCCGCAGCGGTGCTCGCGTCTAGAGAGCACTGCTGCTCGTGGCCCTCTTGGCCCCTTGTCACGCCGGCAGGGAGTACGCGCCGCTGTAGTAGGTCCTTGCTGTGGTGGCGTGTGACTCGAGATTGAGCTGAGTGGTGGCCAACGGTCATGCGGCACCCATGGTGGCGGCGGCGCCCCTGTCCTAGGAGCTGGACGCGTTCGCGTCTCCTCGCCGGTCTCGGGCCTCTCGGCGCCCTCGCTTGCGCCAGCCTCCCCTGCATTGCGCATGGCCGAGTACCAGGGAGCGACGACGGGCCAAAGCTCCCAGAAACTTCGCGAGATGTCGCACAGAGACCGGAACCGCACTATCGGACGGACCACGATGCTTGCCTGCCAGATCCAACGGCTAGCGCATGCTCTCGGTTTGGCTCAGACTAAACGCCAGAGATTCCTTGGTTTACACGTGGCTAAATGAGCTGCTAGATGTTGTGGTGCAACTTTCGTCTAGTAAAAGATAAACAAGGGGAAAAAAAAAGCAGGCAATCGCATCCTGCACCCATCCTGCACTTGCAGCCTAAGGACAAGGAGAAAATACTCAGTGACAGTGAGTCATACCTACAGCAACTCCACCCCAACTGGAGGCACCAAGAAACCACAACATTGTTGTTGCCGTTACAAGCGGCAACATTTTTCACATTTCAAAATCAAAAGAAAAAATAGAGAAATAACAATTCATATATAGACGGACGTCCGTCACAGACGCGAACGCACCTGGTACCCATTATGCGACCATGACGCCACCAAAGCAGTTAGCAAGTCGGGTCGCACAAGGTTTCAACAAACCACAACCTTGCACTGGCGTCTGACAAGTAATAAGGACGCGAAAAATATAAACACTAGACACAAGCGGATTAAGTTGCTAACAGCTTCAGTGTGATGAGTGTGACAATTCCCAGCGGAGCATCAATGACAAGTGGTCTAGCATCAGGCCCGTCCACAGCATCATCAATCTCTCCAGAATGGCATTTTTCTCTTCGTCTGCTTGAAGCCCTGTGCATAAATTCTTAGTGCCTGTGGTGAAAAAGCAAGAAATATTTTCAAGTTCAAAGAAAATTACTTTGTGTCTTATTATATATTTCCAGTGATTATTTATTTTATGGTACATGCTCCACAATATAATGAGCATTTGGAATAATCTAGGTGAACTTCCCACGTCAAACACTTATGTTGTGATTCATTTGTACCCATAACATGTAATTGCAGCACTCAGAAGAAATGTGGACTATCAATGTAAACCTTGAAATGCTTGACTATTTTTTAGTGAGCAAATGTTGTCCAAGTATTTTAACAAAGAGAGGTTTTCTTAAGTATTAGCATCTACTAAGACTTTTCAAAAAAAAAAAAAAAAAGGCTTACAATGTATTCAACAAATTATACTGCAAATAATATAATAAAATCAAATGCAAAACAAGGATAACATGTACGACATGTGGACATTTTAGACGATGAAAAAAGTTGATACTTGAGAGTCTAAATAAGCATACCTTCTTTAAATCTGAATATAGGCCTTCCACCCTTTTTTCTGTCTCCCTAGTGAATGACCATATTCTGCTAATAGTAGAGTTCATCTTGACCCATTCATCAGCTATAACTTGGACCTGCAGTTGTATATGACCGTGAAATGACCATCTGAAAACACAAGTGCCTACAGCTACAACCATATTTATTACAGCATAAAATCATCTTTTTTTTTCTTGAACATGCAGGAAAACTGCGCATCTTAATATTTTGTACAGAATAAAAAAAACAGCCCAGACAAACAGAACACGCACAAACCAACCTTATCCCAAATATTATTACATTCTCCAGTCTAATTTTCCTCTGAAAAGCACTTTAATGAAAAGTATGCCATATTGGTTCTAGATAGCAAAAGGACCATAGTTGGATATCATTTCAGAAGAGGGAAACAGAATTTCTTTATACCACTGACACCAGCTATAAACAGGCATAACATACCCTTAAGCCTTCCCTACTAATCATCTTCCAAATCGTGCTTGTCCCACCAGTCCATTGATCACCAGGGTTGGTGATTATCACCTCCACCCACCAGCATGTTGTCAGTTGTCACTGCCAATAGGATGCTGTTCACTGAAAATCGGTAATTGGACTCAGATGTGGTTTGGCCACGGAGAGCAATGTGGCTGAGGTATGGTGTGGTGCTGGTGGAAGGCAGTAGCATGCTCAATGTGTGGTTTGTGTTCACAGCTGCAACAAGCTTCGTTGGTGTCAGTAACACGAATAGACAATATAGAGGTGACAATAGCACGGAGAGAAGCAGAATGAGATCAAGTCATAATAACTATGGCATAGGACTCTACCAGGTGTGGTAGTATAATGTTTGGTAATGTCAGTGCATCTATTGGATAAGATCATAAGAGGGTAGTCCTGGGAGGTTTAAGGTGGAGAGAGGGAGGGAGGAGGGAGGGAGGGAGGGAGGGAGGGACGGAGATCATGGTTACAGGGATCTAAGGCGATTCCGCATTCCGTGAGCCCAAATCACTGTCCTGATTCACGGGTCGAAATCAATGATGGTCACTGTCCAATCCCTGCCTGGGTCACTGTCCTGTTGCCACATGGAATGAGATGTATCAAGGAATAAAAAGGGAGGGGGAGAGGGGAGATATGGAGGAGGATGCTGTTGCTAAGGTGTGGGAGGCACCCACCCAGCACTGATGAGGACCATTGACCACCAGCCACCGGCAGTGACAGCACCACACTGGTGCAGTAGCAGCCACAGCAGGATACGGAGGTCTTCAGTGAAACCGAAACTACTAGAGCAAAGATGAGAACAAGAGCAGATAATTTTACTAGATGGAAGACCGTTTTAGCCAGCAGTGATGGATCTATTGCTGGCAGCATTGATGGAGTTGGGAGAAGAGAGAAACGAGGAAGAAAGTAACTGCTGGCGGCATGCATTCGCAAAGAGAGACAGAGGTTATGTTCTTAACTTTTTAGGGTAGAAAGTTATGAGATCAAGTGGATGAAACAATAAATCATTTGCTAGTGGGCTGTGTTTTCGCTCGACAAGTCTGGACTCTGATTTTGCAACATATAGGGCTGCTGCAGTTGGCACCACAGCCTACCATGTCTCGTTTTTCGGGATGGTGGAAGAGATCAATTGCAGCTGTCCCCAAAGAAGCACATAAAGGCCTCAATTCCTTGATAATTTTGGTGGCATGGGAGATCTGGAAGCATCGCAACTCTTGTGTCTTTGACAACAAGCAGCCAAACATTCAGGAGCTCCTTAGGGCTGTTAGCTCAGAGGGAGGTCTGTGGTGCTTGGCTGGAGCCTCCAAACTCCAGGAGCTTGTTCTTGGGTTGCTGTCTGCTGGAGCTTAAAGCTTCGAGGATTTGGTCGTTTATGTAGTTTTTGTGGCAAGTCTGTATCATAGTCCAGGGGGGTGGTGTGTGAGAGTTGGGTCTCTTTGACCCGTGTAACTTTTTCTCTAGCTTAATGAAATGATAAGCAGTTCTCCTGCTGTTCGTTCGAAAAAAAAAAATCTAACTTTTACAATGGAACGTCTACATCTACTTCTGCGTTGCATAGCCATATTATGTACCTCATCGAGCTTGGCTGAATGGGCCCCACTGTACACAGCTCAATATAAACTATCTTGTTATTTTTTTTTATTTTTTATTACTTTGTATTGACCTTTTGTAACTATTCATACATGTGGCATATCAAAGTTCATCGACCCAGATTAGTTGGGGGTCACTCAATTCAAACTAACCCCTTCAACCCGTGGTTTAGAGTTTAGATACCCACGACCTACATCCCTCGAACAAGTCCTGCCCGGGCAACCTAAATTTCTAGTGGCTATGAGTAAGATTGGATCTGTATTGCTTTCTTATTGAAAAGGTGTTTGCTGCCTTTTATGGGGCTTTCACAACAAAACAACCAAATCTTAATTTCAACTGTTATCTCTTACTAGTATATACGAGTAAACAATATCTCTAATTCTCTTTGATCCAAACATAAGTTGTTTCAGACTTGGGCAGAGGAACTAAGGGAGTGCAAGCAATGGTCATGCTACCCTGCATTGAACCATCAAAGCTTCAACAATAAGTCAGGGGGAGTCAGGGAAGTAAATGGCCAGCAAAGAATTCATTACTGGTGCAATCAATGGGAAAACAAGAAAAGAATGTTCATTCGGTGTGGAATAATCTATAGTTTGCAACGAAGAGTGGCGAAGGCTAAAATAACATTTTGGATGAGAGGTGGTGTCTAAAGCTTGCTAACTTGCTTAAGAACAATTCTTGTAGATAAAAAGGTTTATTGCTAAGTAAGCTGTTGCCACAGCCTCCTAGACCTCTGCCGCCTCATGTTTCTTGCAGTAGTAGGACAGGGCCCCAACATTACAGGTAATAATGGCGAAAAAAGCACGGCAACAACTTCATGTACCACTGACCACCACCATGATCAAACCACCGCGTGACTATCATAGTGAATTAGTGATGGCGGTGGATGGCAGGTCAATATGCTTCACTTGAGAAATGTCCCTTTATTAGTTTATTGGTAGAAAAATCGTAGTTTGGCATAGATCAAGGCTAATGATCTAAAAACTCGGCCGGTGGGGAAAAGACTGCCCCCATGGTTTTCAAATTAAGAAGAAACTTCTCAGTTCCCCGACCGAGAAAATCCCCGAACCCTGGCTCCGCCCTGACACTGTGAACAAGCCACCGTGGGGACCGCCACCGGGCGGTCCACAGGCCGACACCGCTGTGCCGGGCTTAGCCGCAGGCCGGGTCGCCGAAGCCTGGGTTACCGTTGCCACAGGCCGGATATTAGCTGTTACCCCCAGTGCTTTGGCACACGGGGCCAACGAGGGGATTTTTTTAACCCTCAGCCTGAAATTCGCCCCACCCGGGGTTCGAACTCAGGACCTGAGGGGTGCCTCAGGAGTGTTAGGCTAGCTGGACTAGCCAACTAAACCCAACATCCTTTGGCATCAAGGCTAATGATCTCATGTGAACATTGTGTCAAATTTCCAGAAAAAAAAAGGGTTGCAATTGAAAGATATGGAGTTGACAAATGCCAAAATAAAATAATACCACAATAGTGACATTATTGTCACACTGAAGCTTATCATTATATTGCTTGCATATATAAAGTGGGCCTAAATTTCAATAACGCAAGGTCTGAAAGAAAAAAGGTTAACCAGATAGATTAAAATTTTAAGGTGCATTACTAGAAAAAAAAATAAAAATAAAACTTATAAAGAAACAAGTAGCACATAAAAGGTCATGCAGCCAAAAAGTTCCTTAATGAAACAAAAAATAGTAACCTAGAGAAAGATACCTTCTTGACAGCTAAATGCAGAGCTTCAACCTTTTCTGTTGTATCCTTTGCTACTGACCATATATCCGAGTACATCTTTCTTGATCCATCTTTTAGAATTTGAACCTATTTCATAAATCATAACTCCATAAAGTGAATAGCTGAAATAGCTTTCAGAAAGCAAGCCCAATAGCACATAAAAAGAAGAATAGCTGCAACAATATTTTCTTTGCCATACCTAACAAGCAATATAAGACGGGCACAAAGTAAGTTAGCAGAATTAACACACTATTGAAACAGAGAAAAGACAAGTAGGTGGTTTGCTGGATTTGTAACACCTATGACGATCAGGCATTCATAATTTTTAAGGTTCGCAAAAGGTGTATCGATGAAGAAAACGAAAATTAAAGCAGCAATGTAAATAATAGCAGTGTATATTATATGTAAAAATATCAAAAAGTGTGCAATATTTTTAGGCATATATGAAGATTAAAGAGTTTTGACCATGTCGACGAGATGAACAGAGTATCTAGCTAATATTTGAATAGTGCTAGCAATGTATTCAGATCCTAATAGAGCTTTTAAGAGGCAATCTACATAAGAAAAAATTCTGACTTGGACAGTTGTTTGTCCAAACTAAGTTGTAGTCCTATTTTAGTAGGAACATGAGCAAATACATCCAATAATTTTCTGAGTGTGAAAGGCACCTCATTTTCCATTGCCTTGATACTATCACCAAAATATGAGCTGCATAATGATTCCTGAATCTGCATGAAAAACAGTACAAAATATTATTACATGCTATTTACGAACCCTTTTTCTTTTAAGAACATAAATGGTAAATGCAAAGAAGTTGGCTAGTTTCACTCTAGTCACAGTAAAACAATAAGCAGAAACAACCAGATTTTATTTAGGTTCACCAAACCATAAGGTTGCTAACTCATATTCAGCTTCATTGTCCACTACTACAGTAAAATAATGAAGAAACTAACAATGTTTCCATGACAGGTCCTTGCCCAAATGTCTAGTACATGTGCCTGCATCCCCCCTCCCTACCCACTGATAAAAGACTAAGGTCCAATCAAAATTTCACACGAATGGAGCACAGAAAATTTAACTTGAACAACTCACATTTTTCATCAATACAAAATCACCACGGCCTTCATGCTACATGGCAGCAGCAGCTAGAACAGTGTATTATGGTTTCTTGATGCAGTAGTACTATCGTTAAGCACATCGTATGAATTTTACACCAAAACCATCCAATTATCGTGACCTACGATCACCAAAGTTCAAGCTTGGAGGGTGCTTGATCAAGATCTAAATGTATGAACTACATAGTAGAATCAGAATATTTGTTTGTTTAACTATACTAGTAATGAAAATTTGTGCAATTTGACAAGGTAGTAACACTCAATGGAATTGATGTGGTATCATCGAGAAGGAAAGTCACCAGACACATAGAACATACCTTGATATTTTCCTGCTCATTGATCAGAGACTGGATATCAAGTTCCATTGCTCTCATCACACGGCCATCCTCCTCCTCTAAAGGGTCAAGTTTCTCATCCACCGCTTTAGATTTACTATCCCAAAGAGATTCTGCAAGCACAGTTCAAAAGATATCAGTATACAGCATACCACACCCCAAAAAAACCCTCCGTTAACATTATAGGACATGTAGATTACCCTCTAAGGGCCTGTTTGGAATGTAAGAATTTCACTAGAATTAGTTTAAATTTCACAGAAAAACACAGGATATGGGGAAAATTCCAGCGTTCCAAACGGAACCTTAAAATAGAGTACAATTTTTTAATGAGCAGAATTCAATTAAAAGCATTAATCCCAAGACTAAAGTTCAGTTATTAAACAATCGCAATCGCAAGACTCAAAAAACTAGAACACGGGTAAACAAGCGCATGCTCGGATAGAAATAGGATGAGCCCTAACAGGACATGGAGCGATTAATCTCCCAACATACCAAGCCGCGCCAGCTGTAGCTTAAGCTGCTCGACCTCCGACCGAAGCTCCTCGCGGAAACCGCAGCCGTCATCCCCGCCACCTGGGACGGAGGCGACCGGGGCGGCGCACTCCCTGGCATGGTCACGCGGGAGGGCGAAGATGACTGCGAGGAGCGCGGCCGCGACGGCCAAAGCGGCACCGGAACGGCGGAGGTATCTGGCGCTGCTGTCGTGGCGCCCGGACGCCAGACGGAGGCCGAGGGAGACGAGGCGGAGCGGGAGGAGGAAGGCGACGACGATGGCGAGGAGCGCCGCGTCGACAGTCATTGTCATCCGTGGCACGGGGAAGAGACCCCCTGCTGCTACAACTGCAGATGGGTTTTGTGAGTCGGGGTCTAGTTGACCAATGAGTAAATTTCACTGGCGGTCCACGAACTTGTCCTCCGTTCTCGAAATAGGTCCAGATTTCAAATGCGTATTTAGGTCCCTAAAAACTTTTCTAAGGTCTCATCCGGATCCCTGTACTTTTAAATTACATATTTGGCTCCCTAAACTTGTCTCAACTTCTCATCTAGGTCCCAAAGCGGGCGCAAGAGGCCACGGCCGCCACCGCCACCGCCGCCGGGCGGGGGCTTGGCCGTCGTCGTCGCGCTTTCTCTGCTCGCTCTGGCCGCCGGACTTCGACGCCCCATCACCGCGTTGGCAGCGCCTGCGCTCCCGCCCGGCGGCTCTGCCGCCCGCCAATTCTCGTTTTGCGTCGTCGTCCATCATGTCCATCTCTCTCGGTCTCGGCGGTCTCTCTCTCCGCTCGCTCTCCACGCGTCACTGCCCGACAGCGCACGGTCGTCGTCGCATACTCGCATACACACATGCATGTACGTACGCCTCCGCATTCCGTTTGGACGCCGGCCATCCGGTGCATCGACAGTTTGACACGACACGGCCGGCCTGTGTGGGAATGGACGTAATGGTGGTGGGTCGCGAGCTACTCCTCGCTTCGCTCGCGGCTACACGAACAGTCGAAGAGCATGCGGCGCGAAGGCGAGATCCGACGCGGCGACCAGCGGTGTCGGCACCCTCGGTTGGGTGTGGGCCGGTGCGTGCCGCGCGCCTTCCCTGTTGCAAGTGTCACCAATGGACATGCTGCATGTCTTGCTGCTAGCCCCCTAGCTAGGAACTAGGAGTGCCACCCTAGGTGGAACAGTGTCGTATTACTAGCGGCCCGGCCGGGGCCGGGGGCCGACCGGCCGGCCAGCGGTGGTGTGCGTGGAGGCAATGCAATGCATGGCATGCAGCTTTCGCCCGTCGCTGGCTAGCTGTCTTGCCGCATGCCCGGATCTCGAATGCTGCATCTACATGGGCGACCAACCAAATGACAAATGGACAGGGGCACACACATATGCCGCATGTATGTACCAACAAAGAAATCAATGAGGACGGCCGGGCGACCGTCGCCGGGCGCAAGCTTCGCCCTTCGGCCCCCCCGGCCCGCGTGGAGTCGGAGAGGACGGACATGCTAGGGAGCTAAATGCATAATTTGGGACCTAAATGAGAAGTTAAGACAAGTTTAGGGAGCTAAATATATAATTTAAAAAGTACCGGGACCTTGATGAGACCTAGGAACAAGTTTAGGGACCTAAATATGCAATTTAAGAGTACCGGGACCTATTTAAGAACTCGGGACAAGTTCGTGGACCGCCAGTGAAATTAACTCTTGACCAATTCACAAGCCTGCCTTTTATTTTTATAAGGGTGCCCTTAGAACTAATGGAAATTTCGATGCTAGTCAAATATTTTAAAATTTAATTAGATCTATAGAAAATATATTTATAACATTTATCTCTAAACAAATGTATTTATAAAAATATATACAATAATTATCTAATGATACTTATTAGTTATCATGTACCATAAATATTAATAATATGTAGTCTCTTATAATGATTAAAGTTTGAGTATATTTGACTTCTCGATACGTGAGAATAATAGTTAAAAAGGATCAAGGAAGTAAAGAATTAGGAGGTGTTTGGGTGGGTAGGACAAAAAATTTGTTCTGTCCTGTCGAATCTTTGGACATATTTATAGAGTATTAAATATAAATAAAAAATAAATAATTATACAGATTAATACTATTTTATGAGATGAATTTTTTAAATCTAATTAGTCTATGATTTGACAATGTGGTGTTATAGTAAATATGCGCTAATGATGAATTAATTAGTATCAAAAAATTATCTTGTGGTTTACTTGGCGAGTTCTATAATTTATTTTTTATTAGTATCGGAAAATCCCTTCCGGCATCTCACATAAGATCCGATGTAACACAGGTAAAACTTTTGTCACTACATCGGATGACATTATCTACCCACGTCCCACGTCGTTGCCGTTGTCGTCCTAGCGTTCCTACATGGCTCACCTCTCCTCACAGTCCCATCATATACATCAGCTATGTGGCCCCCTAGCGCCGATGTTTCCTTTTGTGGCCGTATGCCTAGGGCTGCTGGTCGGCCAAGGCCTTGGAGATGACTGGCTAAGGCCTAGGGAGGCAGCCTAGCAAAGAAAGCTTCTAAGCGGCTGGGCCAGAATAAGTCGATGAGAGAAAAATCTATTTAATTTAGATTCTGTGAATTCATTGTTTACATCGAAATCAATGCAATGCAACATGAATGTAAACCTATTTAATTTAGATTCTGTGAATTTAGACCCTCTTTAACATCGCCACTATTTAGCACTGTAGCAAGCGCTCTCCAGTCCAAAATATAGTAAGAAGATGGAGAAGTCGATGAAGCCAAGTTTTGGGGCTACGGGGCACTATTATAGTACTACCTCCATCCCTAAAAGCCGCAACTCTTAGAATTCGTGCTAGTCAAACTTTTCTAACTTTGATCAATATTATAGAAAAAAAGCATTAATATCTATGACATAAAATAAGTATCTTATAAAAATACATTACATGATAAATCTAATGGTACTAATTTGATATCATACATCTTAGTATTTTTTCTAGAAATTTGGTCAAAGTTTAAAAATTTTGACTTAAGACAACTCTAGAAGTTGCGCGATTCGAGACGAGGGAGTACATTGTTGACGGTCATTAATGTCAATTATAATCAATCAATTATCATCAAACATGACATGAAACGAACCACAAAGCATAGGTATAGGGTTTTGATCTAACGAGTTCCACGAGTTTTGGTGAATCTATGTTTCTGCAGTACATACTTGGAAAAGCTATCAAAGTTGACATATATGACAGTATAAAAAGTATCTCAAATGATGGATTAGAATGCACCATTGCGACGGGCTCATCGAGACGATCGAAACGGACATATCATTTGCCATATTTGGAGTCCCGGACGAAAAGATATCGCACCTGTAAGCGGCACCTGCACAGGAAGGATCTAAAAGACACCGAAAAACCACCCCGCGGAAGGTGGGGCCCACCTGTCATAGGGGGAGACCGGCCGGTCCCACCCCTAGACTGGCCGGTCTGGGATTTTGGCCAAAATGGCCCAGTTTCGGCCCACGGGTTCCACCGCCTTTGAGGAAGAATCTCAGCCGTCCGCCGATGTCGGTTTGATCCAAGGGCTCACGTTAATCGCTCGGGTCTATAAAAGCAGCCCCAGACCCCATGGGAAGGCACATCCCATGAAACTCTAATTCATTATTCGTTGGGATCCATTCGAGAGGCGTCCATTTGAGGATCATACTCTCATGGAGATCAACACACCAGGGAGAATAGGACTAGACTCTTCAATGTAATAGTTTAGTAACTTGAGAGCTAGGGTTGAGAGGCTTCGTTTCGGATCTTGTCACGGAGCCTTGGAGGTCTGGTATATCTCTGTATCTTATCTTTGCAAGACTTATTCTTTAGTATATTTATCTTCTCTATTTACTTCTACGCCTTATTTATATGGTTAGTGTAGTTATTGCATCTTAGCATAGGATCTCCGCCTATATTAGGTGCTCTAGTTATCATATGTGGCTAAAGTAGTAATCGGTAGTGTAGACATGGTGTCTAGGCTATAGGTTACCTGAGGTTACGCCTAATTCTTACGGTTAGTTGTGGTAGCCCATAGGGGTGACAGCTCTATGTGGCCTTCGTATTCCACCACGTCGGAGTTGGTGTTCCGTAGAGCTTTTGGCAGCCTTCCCCAACTACTTTTTTCTCATCTATTCGAGAGTTGGAAAGGTACTGCTGCTCCGAAGTGCTATTGTGTGCGCTATACTTACCCATGCATTAGTTACATTCTAGTGTCAACTAGAATAGAACCCGAGTAACAGAGAAGTACATAGCAACCTTGAACTCTCCCGTTGGCCTCTCATTTTAGTTGACTATACATATACTATAGGATTCTCCTTTGTATGTGATATTATGCATAACTCTTATCATTTACCACTTACCCCTGCTTAGGTCTAGTTGGTATACTAGTTAGTAGATACATGATGGTGAACTATCAATGTCTTTAGCCATTATTTCCCAGTGGTAAAAATATAAATAACGATACCTAGAATACTCCTGGTAAAATGCTACAATGGTATTTGATCTGTGCGCTTGCGGATGCTCTTTCTATATTCTAAATGGTGGCATGATTTAATACCACACCTCTTGATGTTATTGCTGGGGATGACAACTTGGCGTTCTAGTAGCGATGCTATGCCCACAAGTATTTTTAGCACCGTTACTAGAGATAACATTAAGATGTGTCAACATACATGTGCAGTGTAGAAGCTAAAGCTGACATAAGCCTTACCAAAAATGTCCTAAGAGTAAAATTTATATGTAGATTCTAAACTTGTCCCAGGTATTATTCAAGTCCACAAACTCTTAAAATACATTTTTAGATTTTCAAAATTGTCTTCATGTGTCATGTAGGTCTTAAACATTCAAAATTCTATTTTTAGGTCCCAGTACTTATCTCAATATGTCATCTAGGTCCATGAGTTTGCAATGATGTGTCATTTAGATGTAAATAGAACTGATCTACTTTGCATGATAGCCCATATGTCACAGCGGTTGGATCTACTTATTCTTTTTTGACTGAAAAAAGAATAAGTAGATCCAACTGCTGTGGCATATGGGCTAGAAATAGCAAAGGAGTTGTTCGTTTACCTCTTCCACCTAAGGAGCACTACCTTTGGCATCGTCGCCACCACTATCAATGACACCATGGCCATTGACATGAGGATGATGAGGTGAAAGTCATACTGTTTGGTTTTGGTAGTTGATACAACTAGTGGACTAACCTTATTTTAAGTTTGTGACTAAGCTAGGTTATATCCATACCAAACCATTGATCACTATGGTGCATGTAAACTTTAGTATTTGTCAATGTGTCTCCGTGACTGAGAATGTAATAGGGTTGCTCATGTGTAGCTTTAGTGGCCACATCCAGACATGCTCATGGGACTGGGTCATTGCTAGGACAGCCCTCCATTATGTTGAAGTGATGCCACTAAAAATAGATAACATCCGTTTGTTTCTAGCATCGCCTTATCTTGGGTCACAACAACAGGCATTACTTGTACGACCCACTCAGTAAATAATAAAAAAGGGAGAAAAAGCAAAGTCATCTGGACATGAGTATGCGGCTAGAACACACATGTTTTATTAGAGCAACTCCAACGATTTTGTAAATGGGCTTTGCAATCTTGTTTTTGCCAAAAGGCCTGAAAATTTGCTATCCAACTGTGGACAAATGGGCTTGGCAATTTTGTTAACTTGGCAAAAATCTAGAAAGGACTCCCATATATGCAAGCTGTTCGGGTTTGGCAAAGACGACTCGCGCGCTATTTCCTCCCCTGCGCGTCGCCTCCCGCCGCCGCTTTTTTCCCGCACGTCCCTTCTCCAAGGACCTGGAATCCATTGGTGGCTATATAGGCAGGAATATTCGAGACGGGGAGCAGGATGGAGGACGCCCCGCGCCGGTGCGCGGCCACGTCCTTGCGTGCCTAGAAGAGACGAGTTGCCAGTAGGCTTCCTCTCCCGCGACGAAGGAACTGGCGGCGTGCTATGACGAGCGGCGCGCGACCACGCGAGACGCGCGAGCACGGTAAAAAAAGGTTCGCCAAGTAATGTGTGGGCCCAAAAATTTTATTTTTGCCAAATCTATAATGGGGAACGGTTGGAGAACCTTTGCCATATTCATCTGAGACTTGTCAAACTCCTAATTTTACCAAACAAAATATGCAAAACCGTTGAAAATATTCTTAGTTGGCATAAGTTAGAACAGGTGCACCTAGTTTTGGTTGCTCCGAAATTTTCTAAAGGCGACATCACTTGTTACGATGTGTGGCACCTTCTCTTTTTGAAGCATCACTTAAGTAGCACATTGTGGAGGCATAAGTCGGCGAGCGGGGAGACCCACATCTCGTATACCTTCCATGCACCTCGGTCCTCGGTCTCCTTTGCCTCCCTTGCCGGCAGAGATGAACCTGGCAGCGGACGCTCTGGATCGACAGCGCACTGGCGAGCCCTCTTCTCCGTCGACGGCAGGATGGTTTGCCGTGGTGGTGCTTGAGTGGTGCGGCGTGGGCGACGTTGGCAAGCTCATGCATCGAAGAGCAAGAGGCCAGCGTTGACACGTGCGAGGAAAGCAGCCGTGCCCGGCCACGACACCGACATCAATGCATGCAATTCGTCCAGCACTAGGCCTTTGACGGGCCGTTCGTGAGCACCCATAGCAGAGGTAATGAGGTCGTGTTCGTTCCCCAGACCGGCACAGTGTGGCAAATGGTAGCCTGAATTTTGACGCCGATCCGGCCAGGCTCCTTCGCCTTCTAGAACTTGAGTGATCAAATGGGCCTTGGACGTGGAGCCTCAGCTTTTCTAAGCTCATACTATTTTCCCTTTGCAACGTTGGGGTATGATCTTAGTAAAAAGAGAACGTGATGTTCCATGGTAGAATCGAAACTTAAGTTTATTTGGCTATTTTTGGTCAACCTCCTTCAACGCTGGTAAGGATCGTGTTGTATGTATATTTAAACTATTTTTCTTAATACAATGATATATAAACATTTTATGTATTGGAGAAAAGAATAACGGGCACGCAGATGTGCCAGCACTGCATTCATCATAGCCACGCCTACGACATACACAAGTTCCACTAGTGGGCGTGGCAAATATAATAGTAACAATCACAATTTTAAACAGATATGGCGATCTGCATTGACAATTAATTAATAACAGAAATAATAATAGGAGTATTAGTCATCAGCATCATCACCTATGGACATGGACAGCACAGCGTCGACGAAGTCTTGATGCCCCTGTCCGACGACCCGCCGGCGGCCAGCGCCGCGGCGGCCTTCATCCTTCCATTTCCCGGCCTTGGCTCGCATTGCCGCAGCGCTCATGACCTCCTCGACGCAGCGACGTAGAGCATCACGCGCCATTGGCTTCGGCAGCCGGACCCCGACGTCGTACACGTCCTCCAGGAACTTGGCGTTGGTCGGCTGGTCGGCCCAGGCAGGGAAGGTGACGACCGGCACGCCGGACGCGAGCGCCTCCACGGCGGAGTTCCAGCCGCAGTGCGTCACGAAGCACCCGACGGCGCCGTGCGCCAGCACGCGCGCCTGGTCGCACCACGCCACCACCCTGCCCCTGCTGCAGCCGCCGCCGCCGGTCGCCGCCGCGAGGCAGTCGTCGGGGAGGAGCTTCCGGTTACCGTCGCGCACCACCAGCAGGAACGGCCGCCCCGTGGCCGCGAGGCCCTCTGCGAGCTCGGTCATCTCGTCGCCGCCGAGCTTCATGATGCTCCCGAACGCCGCGAACACCACGGATCGCGGCGGCTGCGCGTCGAGCCACGCCGCCATGCAGTCGTCGTCAGCATGATGGGCATGGCCGCCGTGATGCTGCTCCGTGTCCAGGAGCGGGCCGACCGGCGTGATCGCCGGACGACCCAGATGCGAGCGGAGCGTCTGGATGGCCGGCCGCTCGAGCTCGTCGAAAGTGTTGACGAGGAGCCAGGAAACCGTCTCGCGGAGGCTGCGGAGGTCCGCGACGAGCAGCTGGCGCCAGATGAACTCCTCGGGCGCGCGGATCAGGTCCGGCAGGTCGCCGGCGGCCAGCGGCGGCAGCCCGGGGACGTCGACCGGCGCGTCTGGTCCGGCCTCGACCGACGGGAAGTCGGCGAGCGAGTGGAAGTGGTGGTAGAAGACAGAGAGGACGGCGCAGGACTCCGTCCACAGCAGGGCCTGCGGGATGCCCATGCCGCTGGCGACGCGGACCGCCCATGGGGCGAAGGCGTTGGCCACGACGCACGACACCGCCGGCCGGCCGGCGGCGGACTGGCGGCCGATGAGCCCCGCGAGGGCCTCCGACGCGGCGTCCGCCAGGTGGCGCATCATGTCGAAGCCGAAGCCGCCGTACCGGGGGTCGTGCGGCGCCCACAGGCTGCCGCCCGCAGGTGCTCGAAGCGGAGCGGTCGGGCGCGCCGTCGCCATGCGGGAAGTTGAGACCGGCGTGCGGGACCGTGGAGAAGGTGACCAGGAGACCTCGGGAGGCGAGGCGGCGGCCCAGGACGAGGAGCGGGTTGACGTGGCCTTGCAGAGGGGCCGAGACGAGGAGGACGTGGGGCGGAGGAGACGACGACGACGACATGGGCGTGTCTTGGTGCTTTTTTTCGGTGCAGCAAGGTGCAAACATAGGCCGAGAACGAAGACGACGTTTTTCATACGGACATGCCGGCCGTGCGATACGACTTGGGAGTTGGGACCATGATTTTTTTTAAAAAAAAAATTGGGACCATGGATTTTGACGGTTAATGCAAGAACACTAAGAAAATCGCTGACGCCTGCAGGGATGGACACCTTCTCCTGGAACGGGCCATCGCGGACCACCATCGCCGGAGGCGCCGTGGCAGGCAAAGTGAGGGTGACGATCACCGGGATAAATTGGAAGAACTGTTCTTGTATGAGAAAAAAGCACGGTTACAATGGTTGGTTGTCCCTTAAGCTCTACTTCACCACCCGGATGGTATTGATATAGTCAAGTGTTCAGTCAATTTCGTGATATGAAATATCATCCGGGTTGTGAAGTAGTTCCTTGGTTGGATGTCCTCCCTCAAAGATTGGGGGAGTCCCGAGAGGGTTGAATAATAGAGTGGCTTGACCCGAACTCAGGAAGATAGGGTCAAAGCCACGGAGAGCTGACTGATAAGTTGAAGCGAATAAGGTGGCTGTTTGACATGAGCAGAGGAGCCCAGTGGAGGTCAAATTTGACAACGTAGCCATTAAAGCCATTATCCACGTATTACTACTTATTACATGTACTTCTTTTGTCCTTGAAAGGAGTGATTTCTAGAGTTGTCCTAAGTCAAACTTTTTAAACTTTGACTGATTTTCTACAAAAGAGCATTAAGATTTATGTTATCAAATTAGTATCAATAGATTTACCATGAAATATAGTTTCATAATATGCTAAATTTACATCATAGATGTTATTGCCCTTTTCTATAAAGTTGGTCAAAGTTAAAAAAATTTAACTGATACGGTTTCTAGGAATCACTTCTTTCAGGTACAGAGGGAGTATCTTCATAGATTTACTATAGAACACCGTTAAAATGCAGTTTTTGCCATAGACCATTTTAGAAACTATCTTAGCCAAGAAACATCTTAGGCCCTGTTTGGATACAAAGTTTTTTTAAAAGTTTTACATAAATATTGTGGTTTTGAAAAATACTTAGGTATCAGATAGAAAGAAAATGTTTGGATAGAACAAAGCTTGGAGTTTTAAAAACTAGAGTATTAAAAAAACTACAGTATTTTTTGGAGTTTAAAAACTCCACCGAAACCCTCTTTTTTATAGACACAGCTCAGCATGCGTGCTCCTCTTGCGACGTGCACTCATTTTCACTACGTGCCCCCTTTATTTTCTTTTTTTTTTTTTGGGTTTTCTAGATGCCGGGGAATTATTCTTTTGCTTAAGCCCTACCACTCCACAGCCCATCTCCCGTGCTGGTTCGGTGGCGATCAATGAAAAAATACGGCAAGAGTAATAACAGAAATAAATGTGTGATCCGATCAAGAAGTACAGTTAACTGCTCATCCAATTTGTTTAATAGTACTATAAACATTCATTTTAAATAAAAAATAAATTCATATGTATGTAGAGATACATGCTATTTTAGCAGCAAAGGCATAACCAACTAGTCTCAAAAAAAATAACGTTTTGCTGTGTACCCAAACACGTCATGGTTTTTCTGAAACAGAGAAATACCGTGGTATCTAAATACTATGATATTACATGCCTACGGTTTTTAAAACTATGGTTTCGCAATACAGTTTTTGGAAACAACGACACCCAAACAGGGTCTTAAACTATTGGTAAGATGCTGTAGGACACTAACTAAACTCAAGTATTATAGAACGGATGGATCGGAGGAGCGCGTAGGTACGAAGCAAATTCCATAAACTGAGTGGCAGAGAGAAACCATGTGAAGAGTGGCATCAGGTGCTTTTGATAATCCCCTGATGCGCTTGCATATATTATACACTTGTATGCTAAAGCATCTTTGTATAGAACTAAAATATGCTAGAACTAAAATACTACTCCGTCCTAGGAGGGCACCCTCGCCTCCCAGCACCGAACGGCACGAACCTAAACTCCTGCTGACCCAAGCAAGTAGTTCGTCGCCAGGTTGTCAGCGGCAATTAAACCGTCCCGGCACGGACTCCTCCGCCGCCCGCTCCCACGTCGCGGGGTCCTTTGCAATGGCCCAGGCGCTGACGACGATGACACGGCTGCACGGCGAAGAATTGAAGGGGCAGGTACGAGGAAATCTTCGTGTTCCTGGTAGCGAAGAGCAGCGAGAGGGCAGCAACGCACAACAGCAACAGTGCTTCAAAACGTGAGCCGTCCTTGTTGGCACTCTGCATTTCGCCGTGAGTGCTCATATATACTCCCTCCATTCTAAAAAAAAATGCAATTATAGTAAGCGTGCCAGTTAAATTTTATTAATTTTAACCAAGTTTTTGACAAAAAGTATTAGCATTTATGTCTTGAAATAAATTTATTATAAAAATATGTCATAACCAATCCAATGATATTTATTTTGTCTCATAAGTTTATGTATTTTTTTATATAATTTTAGTCAAAGTTAAGTAATGTTTGACTCTTCGAAATGTGAGAATTGCATGTTTTTGAAACGGATGGAGTACCTCAGAAGTAGACATGTCGTTAGTGGTCATCTAAATATCCATATTGAAATTCTTACACACCATCTCTAACAGTTTTTCTATATTTTACTTGTCAAATCTTGTATTTTATCAACTCCTAAAAAAATATGTCAAATAAAAAAAAGAGCTCTTCTTCAACAGTTTGCCATAATTCACTTGGTAAACCCAGATCTAACTTACATCGAAAATCCCGAGAAACAAACAAAATTATGTTTATGTTCTTCCACCTCTTAAAAACTTACATCGAAACCCCGAGAAAAAATAAAATTATTTTTATATCCTTCGACCTCTTCTAATATGGACCGCGACAGAGTCGAAAGCGCCAGCATATATACGTAGCGGAGGCTCTATTTTTCAACTTGGGATAAATGACAACCCGAGATGGAGAACCGTTGGAGAAGGTTTTTTTGTTTTTGTCAAAATAATAAAAATAGCAACCTGACACGGAGAACTGTTGGAGAAGATTTTTTTCTGTTTGTGCCAAAATAATAAAAATAGCAACCTGAGATGGGGGGACCTATTGGAGATGCTCTTAGGTCATTTATAGTGGAACCCACCCACTCGGGTTTAAGTCCTCAATTTGGTACGGGTGATCGCATTTTTTCTGAAATTTTTCAGGATTTACTAGCGTTATTTTTTAAGTGGTAAGTGACGTTTCGTCGACGACGAGATGCCTGTGGTGACTTCGGGAATCCCTGGATCTGCCAACTCAATCCTTCGAAGGTGCTCATAGAGGTAGAGTTTACGTACGTGTATTCTAAAGAATGAGTATGTGTGATGCGTTGTACTATAATTCTCAAAAAAAAATTCTTACCCACTTCATTAGGGTAGGGTGGATTTTTTTTATTATCTAATAGAAATGGAGAGCGGAGGACGTGGGTGTGGATTATCCGTGGATAAACCTTTAGCTCAACTAATCACTTATTAGTATAATTACATGGATGAGATAATACAAAGTTTGCATTCAAAATTGTAAGATGTTCTGTTTTTTACACCAAAATGTTTTATAATTTGTACGGAGAGAGTATTTTGCATGATATACTTGACATTGTTACTTTTTTATATAAAGTTTGCCAAATTTAAGATAATTTAACTTTATGTGATTCTAGAAATTGACTTTTTTTATAGAGTGAGAGTTTTCTGATGGTCAAAGTTTTACTGCCAGAAATGGTATAATATACTGTAAAAGGACATAACAGTCAAAGTACAATGTTAAAGTCTGCACCAATCAAACCGTATCTTGGGAGTTGACGGAGGGAGAGTAATACACGAAGGCGACTGACTGTTACTACTACGGACGAGCAACCACAAGTAAATTCATGCCACTTGGACAAAACACCAACAGAAACCGACCGGCATTACCACAGTCGTTATTTAAACCGTAGCCGCACATGTTGACAGTAAGGCGGCGACAAATTCTTGGATGCCCTGGTCCAACGACCCGCCGGTGGACAGCGCCGCGCTGACCTCGGCCTTCCATTCCCCGGACCTTTCCCGCACCGCCGCCGCCTCCGGCCCGCCGCCCATCACCTCCTCGACGCAGCGGCGCAGGGCATCGCGCGCCATCGGCTTCGGGAGCCGGACGCCGACGCCGTACACGTCCGCCAAGAACTTGGCGTTGGTCGGCTGGTCGGCCCAGGCCGGGTACGTGACGACCGGCACGCCGGAGGCGAGCGCCCTCCACGGTGGAGTTCCACCCGCAGTGCGTGACGAAGCACCCGACGGCGCCGTGCGCCAGCACGCGCGCCTGCTCGCACCACGCCACCACCTTGCCCCTGCTGCTTCCGCCGGTCGCCGCGGCGAGGCAGTCGTCGTCGTCGGGGAGGAGCTTCCGGTTGTCGTCGCGCACCACCAGCAGGAACGGCCGCCCTGTGGCCGCGAGCCCCGCCACCAGCTCGCTCATCTCCTCGCGGCTGATCTGCAGGAGGCTCCCGAACGCCACGAACACCACTGACCGCGGCGGTTGCGTGTCGAGCCACGCCACAGTCGTCGTCGTCGTCGTCGGCGGCGGCGGCGTCTGCCTCGGTGCATAGAGGACCCACTGGTATGACGGGCAGATGCGGACGGAGCGCCTCCATGGTCGGGCGCTCGAGCTCGTCGAAGGTGTTGACGAGGACCCACGACACCGACTCGCGGAGGCTGCGGAGGTCCGCGATGAGAATTTGGCGCCAGAGGAAGCCATCGGGGGCGTGGATCAGCGCGGGCAGATCGCCGGCGGCCACCGGTGGCAGCCCGGGGACGGTGACCGTCGCGCTCGCCCCGGCTTCGCGCGACGGGAAGTCCGCGAGCGAGTGGAAGTAGTGGTAGAGCAGTGAGAGGACGGCGCAGGACTCCGTCCACAGCATGGCGTGCGGGACGCCCATGGCGCTGGCCACGCGTGTCGCCCACGGCGCGAACGCGTTCACGACGACGCACGACACCGGCCGGCCGGCGTCGGACTGCCCCGGATGAGCTCCGCGAGGACCGGCGGCGCGGCTTCCTCGAGGTGCTCCATCAGACCGCCGGTCGGGTCGTAGTACCGGGGGTCGTCGGAGGCCCACAGGGCGCCGCCCTTGAGGTGCTCGAAGCGGATCGTGCCGCGGCCGACGTCGACGGTCGCGCCGTCGCCGTGCCCAAACTTGAGGCCGGCATGCGGGGCGGTGGAGAAGGTGACGAGGAGACCTCTGGAGGCGAGGTGCCGGCCCAGAACGAGGAGGGGGTTGACATGGCCTTGCAGAGGGGCGGAGACCAGGAGGACGTGGGGCAGAGGAGACGACGACATGGTAAGCTCGCTGCTTGCTGGCTCCTCTCAACTTTGGTGGCTGTATGTATGCCTATATATCGAGCAGGACTCTAGTGAGTACTGTTACTGTACTAATCTTTTTTGGCCCATTGAGCTGTACTAATCCTAGATTAGGACATTAGGTTAGATCCTGTTTGGATTCATTATTATATGATAATAGTATAGCTGACTAATAAATCATTATTTGATTTGATCTAGATAATAAGATAGTTCTTATCTAAAGATCTAGCTAACAATTAGCTAGTCTTTTCTATACCTGTGTTGGATCCAAAAGAGATGATTGTTAGTAGATAAATAATATCTATAAGGATCCAAATAGAACCTTAGTCTAGTCATGAGGTTATTATTACATACATACTTTGGATCACCTAGTGCTAATATAGAGTTGTTAGCCGTTAAAATTTAGCACAAGAGAATCAATAGAGACCTGTAAAAGACCAAATAACTTTTAATTATGTGGTTGCTAACTATATTAGTTACATTAAGATCCGTTTTAGGGGGAGTTTTATATGAGTTTCATTTGCATTAAATAGGTAGTCACATAAACACTTTTGATGATGTGGCGGTGTATTATTTAAAAAGAGAGAGAAGAGACAAGTTTAATCTAGATGAAACATTCTTAACATGAAATTAAATGCCTATAAAACTATAAAATAAAACTCACATGGAGAGTTTCATTTCATTTCACGTGACATAACAGTCTTGAAAACAACGCTATGAAACTCTCCACTAAGGGGTGTTTGGGACTGCTCCGCTCACGTTTTCTAGCTCCACTCCATGTCTTTTAGCCAAACGATTTTAGCTCTATGCACGCAACTTCAGAAAAAAAAGGTGGAGTTGTGAGAGCACCTAAAAAGGTACTCTATAAATTCAGTTTTTTAGGAAGCTGCTCTATAGTGGAGTTTGTAGAGTTGAGTTCGTGAAATAGTTCCAAACACCCTCTAAGACTGACCTATTAGATTTTGACGCTGAAGCGCTGGATACTGCTAATAAGTGTCAACTATTTATTGCCAATATTGAATTACATAGTACCACCCCTAGCTTTCTAATAGTCACATCAATAAATCAAACAAAATGTCAAAACTGTTATATTGCACTAGATGACGATTGACATGTCAATGTTCAACGCTCGAGTTTTTTTGGAAAGGGCGGCAAAAGCTTTGCCGCAGTTTTATTAGACGATAAAAAGAGAAACAAGCTTTACAAAAACATAGTAAAAGAAACGCTAACCACCCTACCTCCGATCAGTAATGACTGGAGAAAAACAGCCCAAACAACTGAGAAGAAATAAAAAACAAACCACAACCCAACAAGATGTGCCACATCTCTCTACTGTAACTATAACTAAGTATCCTCATTCCGACGCTCCATCGCCAATCTGAATTGCATAATGTCCTCCTTGCACAGACTCGCAACCTGCAACGGGTTCAAGTAGGTATGTTGAAAGATTCTGCGATTTCTCTCTTTCCAAATGTTCCACCAAAAGTAGATAAAGATCCCATCCACTTCCTTTCTTTGAGCCCTCCCTATCTTTCTCCGACATCGCCACCAGAAAGCATGGATTGAACCGGACTCATTTACTGAGTTTAGTACTGATAGGTTGAACCATTGTCTAATTATCCCCCAAACCTCCTTGGTGAAAGAGCAATCTTTGCATATATGCACCGGTGTTTCTTGGTCACTTAAACACAACTTACAGTCCATATCATCAGTCCAGCCTCTTTTAAGTAAATTATTTGCTGTTAGTATCTTCTTATGGAGGAGAGTCCAAGCAAAAAATCGACATTTTTGTTCTGCCTTGGCTTTCCAAATTGGGGTCAGTTTGAACTTGTTGTATACTCCGCTAAATTGTATCTGGTAAGCACTTTTCGTAGTATATTCGCCATCTTCCGTCCACTCCAACTTATGGCATCTTCCACTGATTCATCTCTTGGCACTCCTCTTATTGCATTCCATAGCAAGACAAATTGATTTATTTCATCTCGTGTTGTGATTGGGTAGATATGATCAAGCCATTTATCATTTGTTAATGCTTGATAGACTGTAACCTTTTTCCTCTTTGCCTTAGCGTATAACAAAGGTGCTATTGACTTTGCCATCAACCCATTTATCCAGCTTGATGTCCAGAAAGGGGCCATCTTGCCGTCACCCACGACGACAATGGTAGAGGCATAGAACAGTTCCCTATCCACCTTATCGCAAGGGACATCTAGTTCATTGGGCCCTGTTTTTCTGTTTCCATTGGAATCACATCCATCGTAGCCTGAGAGCTCTTGTAAACCTATCCAAGTCCAGAATCCCCAATCCCCCCTTCACCTTAGGTAAACACGTTATTGGCCAGTTTATTAACGAATGCCCTCCGCATGTTCTTTCTGGCACTTCCCCTCTCCACAGGAAGCTCCGTCTAATTCGTTCAATCTTCTTAAGCAACCATTTATGCTCGTGGAATACTGTTAAGTGATAAATTGGTAGGCTTGAAAGAACTGTTTTCACTAAAGTCTCACTAACGGCTGATGTCAGGAATTTTCCTTTCCATCCTGGTAAGCGAGCTCGAGTTATCCAAAAAGTTATTATAGATGGTGGAGAAATGCCGGGCCGTCGTCCCCAGATACGGGACCACTGGTCCACATCATCTCGTTGATGCAGCCGTTGATGGCTACATAATCTACCCTTTTGAGAGTATTTGAAAAGAACTTTCAACGAGGAACCCGAAGCACAGATGATAAGTCAGCTTTCTGGACGAATGAATCCATGACACACAGCAACTTGCCACCGCGCGCCTGGCGATCTCTATTAGCCTTGGCATCAACTAGCTCATCAATCAGCCGGGATAACAGGCTGTCGCCGCAGCCCCCCTACATGTTCCTTGCCTTCGCTGTCTGGCGTTCCTCTCCTTTTTTTCTAACGAGCCCGCCGGTGGCAAGAACGAGATAATCTATCTTTCATTTATTTATATACGTTTTTTTAATATAGTTTATTTTGGTTTATTCTAAATAAATCTACCATCAAAATCGGATCAATTTTTGTTGGAAGTTTAGTACGTGCTATGACTTTGGTGATGGCTACGGTGAGATTGCTATTGCAGGCGTCGATTTCATCGACAATAAATCAATTTGTTGCAATTATCTTTAAGGGAGTGCTCCTAGCCACCCCTACGAAGACTAACCTTGGGTCATTGATCTCATTATCGATGATCGTGGAAAGGAAATCATGCACCCAACTTGACGAAAACGAAGGTTAGAGGTTATGAATATGCAAACTGCCGATATCGTCAGATGCGTCTTGAAATGGTTCCGGAACATTGGATCTTGTGACATGTCCAATGCTTGCAACTGATGTAGGATTCGATATAAGTACAACATTGTAATTTCGGCGTCTGCATCAAGGAAAGTAACCAAGGAAGAAAACAATGACGAATATTACATTCTTTTCATTTGAGATTTTTTTTCATATAAGCTTTGTTGTTATACCCCAAATGATTATAAGTTGTTTATTTATTTTTATCATTATGATCACCTACTAGGTAATAAATGAATACATATATATTTAATTTTTATTTTGTAAAATATAGTAAGGAAAGTTTTACATAAAAAATCTTTTTTTCTAGATTTGATTGACGCATGCATGGTCTAACAAAAATGGTAAGTTTTTTACTTTGCAACTTTAGACTTGATATATTTTGATTACCATGTATTTTGCATGTGGTTTAATCCACTCGATTTTCAAATTTTGCATGAATGTTATTTACATGTGTACCAACGTTGTGTATATGATTTGCATGCGATGCGTGATTACTGATTAGAATTTTGCATGAATGTGATTTACATGTGTACCAACGTGATTACCATGTACTTTGCATGTGGTTTAATCCACTCGATTTTAAAATTTTGCATGAATGTTATTTACATGTGTACCAACGTGATGTGTATATGATTTGCATGCGATGCGTGATTACTGACTAGCCTGTGGACGCGTGAGGTAGTGGGTAATAACACGATATAACGAAATATGTGAGAATAAAATATACCATAGTTAAAAAGAAGAAGCAAAACTTTGTGGTTCATATATATAATTTGGGGTACCATGCCGAACGATACACAAAATTTTGAAAACCAATACCAGGTATAATTTCCTCAGAACTACGCTCTCTTTCGGTCCTTTTTTAATACAATTTTCCCTTCCTTTGTGAAAAAAAATACATAGAGCAATTTCACAAATCCCCTATTTTACTTTGGAGTTTTCTTGGCCCTGCTGTGCTTGGTCACCATTAGCCCAATAGCCTGGTGCGTCGAGTTCTTTTTCTACGATGTGGCCCCGCGCTGCGTCCTTTTGTTTTGCGACATTTTGTGGTTTTATGAAGTTTGACTTAGTTGTTAGGATCAGATTTTCTTAGATAATAGATACTTAATAGAAATAGATCCGGCTTTATCTCTTGTCAACAAGAGAATTAGACAACACAAGTCACACTCAGAACTCAATTCTAATATTACGTGGCCATCGATAGACTTGGGAGAATGTTTTCTTTAGCCAGCACGTTCCTCTAAATACTTGTCAAAACCATATTATCCGTGTAAAACGATATTCAAAACCATATGGTTCTTAATTATCTCTTTTTTTTTTTATAGAAACAACACTTCTCAGTACCTTGCCAATTATGTTTTACTAAATTGTCCTTTGTTAAGATAACCTTCTTCATAGATATACTAGATAAATATCTTTATCCTCAGTGGGACCTTCGTGTTCCATATGATATTATTTAGGTTTGAGACATCTTAAGGGATCAAAGCCGAATAACGTAATTGGCCTTTTGGGTCCAAATTGAAGTAGAAATAAACAATAATTAGTTAATTAGTTAACCAATCAAAAAACATCATTGGTTCATTTGCATCCTTAGTAATAGCAGTAGTAACCCTCTGTTCTAAATTATAAGTCGCTTTGACTTTTTCTATATAGGGGAAGAAATTTGTCATTGGACACTATAATTCTTTTGCTTTAGACACTAAAAAGTTAAAATTTGCTGAAGGACACCTTTGATTTTTATTGAATTTGTTGGTGAACATCACGCCCAACAAAATATTTTTTTAAAATAGATATAAAATCATATAAGTGGTACAAAATTATACCATAAAATCTATTAGACTCTACGTGATGAGAACTACAAGAAAAATATTGTTTTTTTGCACTGAAAATAACTATTTTGTCTCTCTTCATAAATAAACAAATTTGACCATGGTTAACTTTGTTTATTTAAGAAGAGAGGCAAAATAGTTATTTTCAGTCTAAAACAATATTTTAATGTGTACTTCTCATCACATAGAGTCTAACAGATTTATAGTATAATTTTATGACACTTAAATGATTTTATATCTATTTTATACCACGCCCAACCAAATATTTTTATAAAATAGATATAAAATTATATAAGTGCCACAAAATTATATCATAAAATCCGTTAGACTCTACATGATGAGAACTAAACAGTAAAATATTGTTTTGAACTAAAAATAACTATTTTACCTCTCTTCATAAATAAACAAAGTTAACCATAGCCAAATTTGTTTATTTATGAAGAGAGACAAAATAGTTATTTTCAAAGTGAAAAATAATATTTTATTGTGTAATTCTCATCACGTAAAAGTATAACGGATATTATGGTATAATTTTAGTGCACTTATATGATTTTATATCTATTTTATAAAAAATACTTGTTGGGTGTGGTGTGCACCAAAGAAATTCAATAGGTGTCCTGAAGCAAATTTTAACTTCTTCGGTGTCCAAAGAAGAAAAGCAGTCACTTGCGAAAGTCTAGTGGCAAATTTTTCCTTCTATATATGTATGTATTCTACTATGTATCTAATAATGTATTGGATAAACTAAAAAAAAAATCAAAACGACTTATAATTTAGAAGAGTAAATACGAAGGTGGCTCGGTTTCAATGCTCTTTTTGATTCAACAATTTACGATTTTAGTAAGAGCTAACTTATTTCATAGATTTAGATATCGATATTTGGGATCGAGATTGCTCATAATACCAACACATGACATCTAAACAATGAGATTCACCCCAGACATCTACAGTGAACTAGTGGTACGTTTAAGCACACAAAACCGACAGCTAACGACCAAACAGAGAAATCGCTTCATTTTCACCACCTCGGTTCATCGAGTCGGCCTATTGCTGCCCTGCAGTGCTCAACTGCCTTCCCATCAGTGCTCTGTGCCGTGCTCCCCTTTGGCGTCCGCGTAATCATCGGCCGTCTTCTTGTACTTGTACCAGCTGGCGATGACGAGGTAGACGAAGAAGTTGAGGAGGCTGAGCACGGCGAGCAGCCAGAAGAAGTAGTCGAGGTGGCCGAGGTTGAGGTTGTCCGGGATCCACCCGATTTTGCCGTTCCTGGTGGTGATGTGGGTCACGATGGTCACCAGCACCGTGCTGAGGTAGTTGCCGAGCGCGACGGTGGTGAGCGACAGCGCGGAGCACATGCTCCTCATGGCGTCGGGCGCCTGGTCATAGAAGAACTCCAGCTGCCCCACGAAGGTGAACACCTCCGCGCAGCCGATGATGAAGTACTGCGGTATCTGCCAGAAGATGGAGATGGGCACGATGTCGTCCTTGTCGTACAGGCCGTGGCGCGCGATGGCGCGCAGGCGCACGATGTCCAGCACGCCCGCCGCCACCATGGAGAAGATGGAGATGACGAGGCCGATGCCCATCCGCTGCAGCTGCGTGAACCCGCGAGGCCGGCCGGTGTAGGAGCGCACGATGGGCACGATGATGCGGTCGTAGACGGGGACCCAGAAGATGACGCTGATGGTGTCCACCATGGAGGAGAGCGTCGCCGAGGGGATCTTGAACTTGGGCCCCATGCGCTGGTCCAGCCTGTCGCCCTGCAGAATGAACATGGTGCTCATCTGCGAGTACACCGTCGCGAACAAGATCCCGCTCGCCCACACGGGGAGCAGCCTGATCACGGCCTTGAGCTCCTCCACCTGCGTCACCGTGCACAGGCGCCACGGGCTCGCCGACCCCGCCGCGCTGTCCTCGGCCGTCACGATGGCCGCCCTGTCGAGGCACTTGAGCTGGTCCGTGTGCTCCAGCTTCCGGCTGCCCTCGATGCCGGACTCCTTGTCCAGCGTCTCGTGCAGGCGCGACTTGTCGGCGGGCATGGCCACGTTCCACTTGCGCGCAGAGGCGACGAGCACCTGCGCGATGCGCGTGAGCGGGCTGCCCCCGGGCTTCTGGTGCCTGTACAGCGGCGTGCCCACGAAGAAGCTGACGACGGCGATGGCCATGACCACGGCGGGGATGCCGAAGCCCCAGCCCCAGCCGACGTGCGTCTGCACGTACACCAGCACCGTGGACGCCACCAGCGCGCCGATGTTGATGGAGAAGTAGAACCAGTTGAAGAAGGAGCTCTTGCTCTTCTTCTCCCGCTCGTCGTTCTCGTCGAACTGGTCGGCGCCGAAGGAGGACACGCAGGGCTTGATCCCGCCCGTGCCCAGCGCGATCATGTAGAGCGCCACGAACACCACCGCCGCCTGCCCGTTCGTCGGGTCGCACACGCCGTTGACGTCGCACGACGTAGGCACCAGTCCCTTCACCGACGATCCCATCGTCAGCAGCGCCAGGCCCTGTCCAATGGATAGGTCACAGTGAGTGGTCTTCTCTTGGTCAGATCATGGCAATGGGAAATAAACCAAACCACGGACATTCGAGCAACGATCTTACGAGAATGTAGATGATCATGAAGCTGGCGATGGTCCAGAACCTCCCCAGGTAGGCATCGGCGATGAAGGCGCCGATGAGTGGCGTGATGTAGCACGTCCCTTGCCAGTTGGTGACGTTGTTGGAGGCGACGTTGTTCACTTCGCCAAGCCGGGTCTTCATGTAGTGCACCAGGTTGGTGCTCATGCCATAGTAGGCCAGCCTCTCGCAGCACTCGTTCGCTGAACCATATGTATCAGTTGCCATGCCATCAGTGGAGTGGACAACAAACAAACAGAGCAAGCACAAAGCAGAGCAGCAATGGAGAAACAACGACGAGTCCTAGAAAGAAACACAGGAGAGGATTGTACTGACCGAGGATGTAGGGGCAGGCACGCCAGTTGCCGGTGCCCTTCTTCACGGCGGGGTTCCCCTTCATGTCCACCGTCCCGTCTTGGGTGTACATGTCCGCAACCTCTCCCATGGCGTCCGTCACTCAGATGATGCGCAGCTCAGGGAGTCAGAGTGGCCTCCTGTCCTGCAAATATATATGCAACGATTCTTATTCTGCAGGGTGGGAACGATTCTTCTTGCATGATTAGCAGACTGAACAATGTGCAAAAGGAACCATGGAAATTAATAAATAATATGCAACGATTCTTATTCGCGGATTTTTTTAATTGAAGAAATGAATACTATGATTAGCATATTAGACATGAACATGAAGAACTGCAGCAACGGTCATTTCAGTACAGAACCATTGCCTTGTACAAACTCTATTCATTCTCTTATCAATGAAAGCGAGCTTTTGAAAAACAAAACAACAGTACAGTGATCAAATTTCTTGAATTAATTAAGAAAAGAAACATCTTCTTTACTGCACACCTCGGTGGAGGCGAAAAGGGGAATATTGCTCAGTTTCACTACCAACCACTTTGATTTTTCCACATAACAATGGGGAAGCTCCGAATTTGAGATAGACCTGCCTACCAGAGGAATTGGTCACCAAGCTATGATTCATGAACTCTACTACAGGTCCGTCACAAATCAACCGTTGAGCATAGCTCGCCACCATCAGCCACAAGGCAGAATCTGCAGAAAATTCTACCTGAAACGAATCTAACCCAGCCCGCAAAGTAAAGTTTCAGACACTAGATATCAGCAATCATCAGTGCCCGAAGTGAACTACGGGGAAGAAATTAGGATGACAAACCCAACCCAAGCCCAGAGCAATTGCGCGCCAAACCTTAAAAAGAACCCGAACTGACGAAGCAGGGAACGGGAAAGATTCAGAATCACTGGGATTCTCCAAATCTCCAGAACGGAATCAGGAAGGCGAAGAGGCCGCTCGTACGCACCTGCTCGAACTCGAAGGGCTTCTCTCAGGGAGGAGTTGGTGCGGTGCGCAGCCAACAAGAAGACGACGAAGTAGGCGGGCGCCCAAGAGGAACACTCACCCAAATATCCAATCCAGCTAGGCCACCAAGAACTTTGGGGCCTCTTTTGATGGCTGCTCGCCACTTTCCCACTTCCCAGTCCCACTAAACTAAAGATGATGAGGAGCAATGATGGCCTGGCCAAAGCATGAGCTGCCGCACGCTTGGACGCCTTGACCCGACTGGTGTCCTGTGGCTATGGCGACAATTGAGGGATCTTCTTCTCCGTCGGTCCCTGCGGCTATGGCGACTGGTGCGGCTGGCTCGGCTTGGTGACAGCCGGCTGACAGAGATGAGCGAGCACGTGCAACGACTCTTTTCGTGGCTGTGGAAGGACCGGGAGACTAGCACACAGGTGGGGTCTGCCCGTCTGGGCCTCTGGCGCGTGGGGCCATCAGAATCCTCGAAACGAAATACTCCGTATGTGCCAGCCGCTGTGACCTCATCTTCTTTCTATCATCGTTTCAGATTCCAGTGTTGCGTCCTCCATTTGAACAGGTTTGTGTTCACAAGAAAGGAAACGGTGCAACACTACTGTACTTGACAGCGCCGGAGCCTATTGTGACGCATCCTTCACTAGTGATTTTCCAGTTTTTGACAAGGGCTCTGCTGTATTCCTCACTAGCAGAGACATGTGCTCTATCTACTATATCGTTTTTCAACTAAATTCAACTAGCAGAGTGAGAACAGCCGACCACTAAATTCAACTAGTTCAGACTACAGGAGAGAGGTACAGGTTTGATTTTTTTTATTGTCCTTTTTTTTTCCCCTCCAAATGCATGGAAACGTGTGCTGTCTGAATTGTCTGATAGTATGATCTACGTAACGAATACGCTGCTGTGTGAGCTACTAGTATAAGTTTATTTTCTTCGTATGAAAACGCGGAGACGTCGGGTAGCAGAATTGGATTTCTTATTCTTATTACACAGCAAAATTGGTCAACTACTGCCGCAATCGCATGGCTGGACGCAGAGAAGTCGACAAGCAACGAACGCGGAGACTGCGACGTGGACAGATTCTGCCTGCCTGCGTGCGTGCCTTGAGATTTGAGAAAACGATGGGACTCGCTGGACTGTGACCCGCTGCCGCTGGAATGGAAAATCTTTCAAGACTCCTCGTAAAACAGCCAAACGGCCTGACGGCACGCCCGATCCGGATCAACATCGGGTGGCGTCTCACATGACGAGCCGATGACTGGAAATGTTTTGTTTTGTATTTCCCAAGGAGCCTTTTGGACCGGGTGGTGAATCGAGGTGCTAAAACTGGCCTACGGTTGGCTATACCAGACCAGGGCTGGGCACTCCAAGAAAACTAAACAAATTTAGTAACACCTGTCTTCTTTTGATTTAATTTAATATTCTCTCTATTCCGTTTTATAAGCCGTAGGTCTCCTCCCTATGTTCACTTTTATAAGATTTAAATTTTAAAATTTGTTACTAACCTTTTAAACATTATAATACCAATTTGATATGGTTAGTTTATAATTAAATGTCCTATATAACAATTAACATAAGTAATAAACATAATAATAATAGGGTGCATTTCCTATACTCCTAGGAGTAGTTACTCCCATCTTTAAAAAAATATATTACGTATGTGTTCATACTTGTTTATCACTTTAAGTATGTTTATATACTCATACTAATATATTTCAAATCTTTCTATGCGAAAAAATTTCAAAGAAACCCATATTTTTTAATATATTACAAAAATACCACTTACTGTAGTATATAAAATAAGTATAACCACATACTCTATGTATGTATACATACTTGACATATATACTACCATAGATGATCTAGTATGACCATATACTTCATGTACATATACTTTATTCGGTCATATACGCTCTAAATCTAAAGATATACACATGGGAGTAACTACTCCTTAAAAGTACGAAATAATTTCCCATAATAATATATAATAAATAAATACTCAAAAATAATTAGGATATCATGCCATGTTAAACCATGCCTTATAAATGGAAATATACTATTCCCAATCTATTTTTTTCTAATATTAATAATATAATAGTGTAAACAAGAAAATATGTAGTACTGCCTCTATTCATGAATAAATCAAATTGTTGTAATTCAGACTTTTTTATGTCTAGTTGAATTTATAGACAAAAATATAAATATCTGTAACACCAAATGAACACATTATAAAAATACTCACCGCATCCCAGTATAAGACATTTTGACTTTTCTAGATATATCTAGGTTTTGCGATGCATATACACGTATATTAATGTATCTAGAAAAAAACTAAACCGTAGTATCATAATTTTTGGAACAGATGGGGCACGTTGATGGTGAGGGGGAATCTTTTCAGCCAATCCATGATTGTTATATTATACTGTATATATGAATGATACCGTCTGTTGCGGATGCTCCTCTACTTTCTGCGTTGCTTTTAGATTGTGCAATTGACTAAAGGTCTTCGCCTCTTCGGTGCCCAGGTTACACGTCCAATTATTGATGTTATTGTTATTATTATTATTATACTATGTCACACCACAAGAGTCAGGTCCATTTTTATTTTTATATTTGCATGCATACATCAGCGATGTTACCAGACAAGCATTAGCAAGCAACATGAGGTGAATGAATATTTTACGCTCCGAACCGCGTACTAGAGAGGTGCTGTGCTGGGTAACAAAACACCACCGTGTCATTTGCGTGCTAGAAAGAGATGGTTTGTCAGATGAGTATATTCATCCGGTCCGGGTGGGTCACCCTAGCGATGACATGGTGATGGAATCGAGAGTACTCGATGTCAACATGACGGGATCAGAGTATCCAGTGACGTGGCCGATGATGGCAGCATTATTGTTGCTCACTAGTCCTAGTAATGAACGAACGAACATCTAGCCTAGTGTGCGTAGCAATGAATTTGGCTCGGTGACAAACAGAAACAGGGGAGAAAGGATTCTGGGAAGGAAAAAAGAGGGTGTTGCTAGTGCTACTGCTAGCTAAGCCGTGTGACATACAGCAGGGAGAGTTGGCCGTAGATGAAGAGCCGCACCCGTCCAAATACAGAAGTAGCAGAGTGATTACTGTAAGATCACAATCTGAATACGCAGTTTTATGGTTGGGACGGCAAAGCAGCCAGGTTCATCGAACCTAGGCTTTCTCTGCCTGCATGATCGAGCGTAAGGTAGTCTCACCGCTCGCTGTCTTGAGCACACGTGGCAGGAAGAAGAAAGGTGACGCACGAGAGAGCTGGACCGCGGGATCTTTGAATACTCCATCCAATCCAAGAGACCACCGGCGTACTAGACCAGCACACCGGTAACTTTTACTGTCTCAACTCTGGACACAGCCGGCCTATGCTGCAAATATACTATAACCAAGTATTTTTTTCTTTTCGGGAAAAGTACTACAAGAAAACAAAACAGAAGAGTCGAAAACAGGGGGGAAGGAAATCTTAATAAACGAATAGAATAGCGTGATTAAAAGCGGAGCGAAGCGATTTAACAATAAAACAAAACAGGGGGAGAAAATACAATGCGGTGGGACGACCGCGATTGGCGATTGGGTGCTACTGCTATTCTGCTGACAGGAGATGGGATTCCTCTAGCGCCAGGCCACGGGTTCCAGGTTCGTGGGCGGATCGGGGTCGGGGAAGAAGACGGGAGAGGGACGGAGGAGGCTGGCCGTACCTGTTCTGGAGCCTGCCGAGGGCGACGGCGACGGCGGCGCTGCTGGGGCTGGGGCTGGAGGACGGCGAGGCGACGAGAGAATCTGCGGCCGGGCCGGCCACTCACCACCGCGATCGTGTCGTCGTCGCCTCTCTCTCTCTGGCCGCCGGGCCGCGAACGCGAAGTGGAGGGAGGGGAGAGGAGAGGAGCGCGACGAAACAACCGCCTGCCTTTGACCCCGTATTTATAACCGCGGGCCGGCAGGCGCCACACGGAGCGGGCCGAACCGCACGCACGCACGGGGCAGGCGTAGGCAAACCGCTCCCCGCGCCGCGCGTGGTGGGCCTGGCCCGGCCTGGCCTGCTCGGCTCGGTCCTGGTGCCGGTGGGGCCGTGGTGGAGTGAACGCGATTGGGCGAATAATTCCTAGCCCGGCTAGCTAGCGGCGGCCGGGTGGACTCCTCCTCCCTCCGTCCGACGCGATTGCGACCGTCGGGATGGACGTCCGGTGCGTCGTCACCCGTGGATGGGTGTGCGTCGCGGCTACGGCCCGGTGGCTCGGCGTGTATTAATTCTCTCGTTGGGATGTGGGAGGCCGAGGGCCATCTGATCTGATTGGTTGGTTGGATGGAGCACAGCTAATTGACCGACCGCGTAGCCCTATGCCAGCAATTTGCTAGCTGCTCCTCCCGTCCTCGTCAGCTTCTCATCCTTCCTGCTGTCAAAAAAAAAAAACACTTCTCATCCTTCCTGCGCAACAACGTCCCATTGCAGGTAATATTTGTTAGTGTATATACAGTGTATACATACATAATATATAAAAAAATACTTGTTTGACAAATTTTACAAAGCAAGCCGTTCAAATTATTGGTATTTTGAAGTTTAATTTTCTTAAAGGAAGAAGTGAAATTCTATCTGCAACTAATTTTCTAAAGCGGTTCGAATTAGGTACTATTCAAAAGTTTCTATTTTTTAAGAGAACACAAAAATGTAAACCTCCCCCTCCAAGATTTGTGTAGAAGAGGTGTCAAGTGAGGTCGAAGCAAGCTTCCTAAGGACCCGACATGAGATCTTTGTGGTCGATATAGCTAGACACACTTGTGCTCATTTGACCGTCTTAGATTGTTCAAAAAGACCATTAGGAAATGATGGTAGCAAGCGACACGAGGATGTATAGTGGTTCAGGTCAGAGCTCTGCGTCCAGTCTTAGAGAACTAGCGAGTATGTGTTTCTCGAGTCAAATGCTCTAAAGTTCTTACAATGGGGGTGTGAAGAAGAGGTAGGAGGAAGACGAAGCCCGAATGGAGTTCGAGAGTCTATCGTCCGTCCCCTTGGAATAGAGGCCTAGCAACCCTTACATAGAGTTTGGGGGCTAGGCACATATACGTGAAGAGAAGGGTTCTTCCCGCCTAGTGGCTAGGAGCCTGAGAGAGGAGCTAGCTTCCTTAGGTTGCAAGCTTCTTAGTCCTGTCGTTGTATACCGAGTATGGAGGTTGTTCTGGAGGTCGTGGACGTTGAGGTTGTATGGTCTTGTGCTCATGCCATGGCATGGCGCAGTGTGATGCCAACTAGCATTGTGGATACTGAGGCAGCCACCTATTGTGACGCCTGTCTTGTTGCCTCTTGTTGTTGTGGTGGACTCGAGGCAGATGGTAGCCACCCTCCGTCGTGGCTATCTTTCTGTGCTACGAAGCATCCGACCTCAACCTCTTGGTCGAGGGGTTCAGACCTAATGGTCTCTGTGGACAAGGCAGGGGTTGTGCGCCCGTACTCCCATCCGGTTGGAATGGACTTTGGGTGGTTCCATGCAAGCTGTCAGATCGCCTCGTGGTGTTTTTTGTCTATGTGATGGTGTCAGACCATGATGGTTGTCATGTATGTGCTAGTGTGGTCAGATCAGGGTGTTCCTACCCTTGTCAGAGCAGGCATGCAGAGCGCTGTCCATCCTCCCCTTATCATTCTTTGTGGATCAAGGCAACGGAGAGGTTGGGGACAACCTTGCTATGCGGAGCGGTCAGGCGACGACAAGGTCGTGGTTGCCTCCTTCCCTGTTGGGCGGCAAGAGGCTCGTGCCTCTTGTGGGCCATGACTAACTGGGCTATTGTCGAGTTGGACCGTTCTAGAGTCCTGCAATCAGTGCCTTAAGATACTCAGGGTACCAACAAATAGTTTTTGTAATTTTTATAACAAACTGCTTTAGGTGAATCATCATATGTCCTTGCACAAGCCTCAACCACATCATAAACACAATTATTATTACAGATATTCCCTTATTTTACTCATACTATTATTCAATTCATTCACTTCCACTTGATGAGATGAAACCACTTAGTCAGGTTTGTACTGACATAAGTGGTGGATTACAGCATAGACAAGCATTTGTTGGGGATGATGGTCCACTTTAATTGTTACCCATTCCTTTGTTGTGCACCAAGCTCATGTGACCATGATACATTTGTTGTGAGCTATATGTAGCATTACAGAGCTTGCATGTGTACTTCTGCTTCCGAACTCTTTTTCCAAAATTAATTGTAGAGCCCATATTTTCTCTAGTGACATCATAAGAATTGTAGCTTGGAAAACCACTTGGAACATGCTGCTCCCTTTGGACAGGTGAGGACATGGGGGATTGATTGAAGTAAGTTGGTTTGACATTTGGTATTTTTCCATAAAGGTCATCATGAGATGAGGATGAAGATCCAAAAGATTTGTGCATCTTCACCTGCATGTAGAATGATGTCAGAGATTCTAGAGTTCCAGAATTTAAGTATAGTGATAAAAGATGAAAAATGATAGGGGTGAAAACCTTAGGAACATGCAAAGGCGGGGTCATGGAAGATCGGACCAGGATCGAAAACTCCAACAATATCAAGGTGGGCTTGGAGAATAGCCATAGGATCTTCCCCGAGCAAAGATTCTATTGATTGGGGCTCCAAGGACAAAGCCTTCTTGCGTGCACCCTCGCCATCTTGGAGTTGTCAAAAACATGTGCATACGCTCTTGCTCATTCTTTGGGCTTTGCTCTAGATCTGCTGAGGCAATGGTGCTAGTTGGCGGTATGGTAGTAGAAACCGAGTGGAGTTGGTGTGGTATTGCTTCACCGTTATTGTAGTGGCTCGAAGGAGTGAGCATGGTCATTAGGTGCACTACTAGAAAGACCTAGCATGGTTGTTTTACCTCTTAGCACTTCATGCGGGGGAAATATCATTGTCACTCATCCTGAATCTCGTATCCTTGGTGGGGTAACTATTGTGTTCCATTGTGGATGATACTCAAAGAGGACATTGAGACCTATTTATAGGGATTGGTACACAGAGAACATTGTCTATCATATGTATTTTAATTTTTAGTATCACATTGTAGAAGAGGTATGGATATGGGCTTCTATCATTAATTCATTATAGAACTAGATGCCCTTCATGATTGTTTTTTCAATATGTTTTATATTAATTGATTAAAAAGGATACGGCTATGTGATATTGTCATTAATTTGTTATAAAATTGGATACAATTTATAAAGTCGTATATTATTTGATGCGTCACAGATATATTTTTATTAATTCATTACCATAGAGATACGAATATCTAGTACTATCATTATTCCATTATAGAATCGGATACGCCTGAACTATGTCACAGTGCATGTTTTTTCATTAATACATACAAGAAATATTTGGCTACATAGTGTCACTAATTAAATATAGAATTAGATGTCTATCAAGAATTCAAGTACGGTTTTAAATACCATGTATCTTTTTTAAAAAAATTGCAATACACCACAAGCATGTAATGTGTTTTTTATAATAATAATAATCACATAGACATTTCTCTTTCTTAAAGTCATACACGTACAAATTATTTTTATTTTTAGGTGTCCCTTATCTATGTAGATAGTCAATATGATGCTAAAAGAAATCTCTTATCAGACACACTAGCTCTATCATGATCTTCATTTGTATAATTAGAAATCTCTTATCAGACACACTAAATATATAAAAAAAATATAAATACTACATAATTAGTATTATTAGAAAGATTTTTTAAACTAGTTTTTAATAAATTTATTTAGAGATATAAATATTGTATATATTTTTTATAAATCAAATTAAATTTATAGTACGTAAATTGAAAGTACGATCTTTCTAAGACGAAACAGTACGATGTGGTCAATTGTTGGAGACTGGGCTAGGCTACATGCCTACCCGTAATGGGAGTGCGGTGTTAAGCTCATGGCACGCCTTCTCATGCACACGCGACCACATATTCAACCACCAAGCCCATCGATTCATTGCATCCGTTTCAAATTAAGCGAGCTACATCCATGCTCCTGACCTGTACGTACTCCTATGGCTGTATGGCACCAGTAGAGTCGGAATCTATGCAACATTGCAACTTACCATCAACCGTTCTTTTAGAACACCTCTCTTCGAAAAATGTTCTTTCACATGTATATATGTATGTACAACTACGAATCAACGAACAATTACATTCTCGTTTGTATCTAAGAGTGTCTTGTTTACAATTTTGTCTCTAGACTAGAAGAGTCTACTAGTACTTTTGAATGAGTGTGACCGATTTTGTATTTTTTAAGGGTAGCAGAGGAACTCTACGGATGAGAAAGTAAATTAAGAACACACTCACTGGTCTGTGTGGCGCCATTCAGGCCCAACTAAGACGTTCATCGTTCAGCCCAAAACGGCCATATGTACGTAACGTAACAGCCCAAGCTGTTCAATGCCGCTCAGTGAGAATCGTTTACCCCACGCGCGAAGCAAATGGCAATGGGCCAATGAGGCCATGATCATCGTCTTCCTCCCACTAATAAAAATAAAATCCCTTTTGAGTTCAAAAAAAACATAAATCCCTTTTCACCTATAAAATTTCCTCCAAGTATGATTTACCTCTTCCAACCTAAAAAGATAGTTTTCTGGTCTCCTTCAGCTGATAGTTTTCTGGCCTCCTTCCGCTTTTGAAACCATATGAATTTACACTACATGGTTTTGAAAACAATTTTGGTTAATGTAGTAGTGCCATGCTAACTTAAGATCTGTTTGGATCCAATAAACTAACAATTAGTTCAAATAGTTAGATTTTGTGGGCTAGTATTAGTTGAGCTTTAGTTTAGTCATTAGTTTGCCTACTAGTTTATTTGTTTAGATTTTTATATACTAATTGTTGGTTTATAGGTCTAAACAGGGTCTTAGCCATCTTACATAGTGCCACGCTAGTTATAAATCACACTATAAAAGAGCGAGTTTTTTCGAGAGGGCTCTCCTCTATAATAACCGTTCGATCTTAATGTCATATTATATGAGCCCTCCATCGTCTAAGATTTTACTCTTTTTCGTTAATAACCGTTTGATTTCGACATCATGTTATATGAGCCCTACGTTTCTAAGATCTTACATCTTACATGTATATACACATATCCCCTCACGTAAGGAATTGAAAATAAGATTTTTCCAGTTTTTTCTTCGTCGCGGACATAGACGAGGAGGAGAAGGATGTCGCTCCTCCATTGGTCGCCATCGAGGTAGACGATCGACGCTGCCGTGGACATAGCGACGAGGTGCTGCTTGTAGGACCCCTGCGACAGCGGGTCCGTTGCCACTTGCCAGGTCGTAAAGTGCCGTGTAGATGTCGAAGACGGCGATCTTGAGGTCCTGGCACCACACCGCCACTACTACAAAAAGGGTCTTTCGTCAATGCGGCAAATGAGCTTTAGTCCCTATAAATTTTGCGTTCGGGACTAAAAATAATTTAGTCCCGGTTGGTATTACCAACCCGGACTAAAGGGTTTCTATTAGTCCCGGTTTGTGTTACCAACACGGACTAAAAGTCCTTAACATTTAGTCCTGGTTGGTAAGGTAGACCCTTTTAGTCCCGGTTTGAGACACGAACCGGAACTAAAGGGACCTTTAGTCCCGGTTTGTGTCTCAAACCGGGACTAAAGGTGCTTCCAGAGCGAATCTAAAAGGAAAGTTTATCTCTTGCATGTCACGTGTGCGGTGGGGTTCAGATGGTCAGTGCGTGCAAGCTAGCACTAAAGCGGATTGCCTGAGTTCGAATCCTAGCGCCGCATATAAAACTACCTTTAGTCCCGGTTCTGGGAACCGACTAAAAATCCGCACTTTTAGTCCCGATTTCCTAGTCCCGGTTTCAAGCGTGTCATGTAGTAGTGCGCCCCAGCCCCCAGATCCCCTCTCGCGCTCACGCCATGTGGCCTGGGCCTGCTGCCCGCTCCCGCCGCACATTCCGGCATCCGCGCCCATCTCACCGTCCAAGTCCGGCACTGCGACACGTCGGCAGCGGCGTTCATGCATGGCCAAGAAGCAAACGTGACCTGCGTAGGCGGAGGAAACCCGCAGGCGATCAACAAAGCCGAGGATCCCACGCACGAAACCGAGTGCAGCTCAATCTTTTGCCGTCGGCGAGCTAATTTTTGTCAGCTGTTTGTTTTCTCCTTGATAATCAAAGTTCCTTCCTATCTCCCTTCGTCAGGTTGGTGATCTAGCTGGTTCCAAAAGTAATTTTGTGTTTTATAGAAAAAAAAAAGTTGATTTATATTAGAAATTATGCAATTAACTATTGGTGATCTATTTAAAGTTATGTCGTACTTATTTATGCCCAAAATTCCAAACAGAGTACCAACAGATATATAAGATTCAAATATATAACATTTTAAGGAAAAATAATTGTAAGAGTTTTTTTATTTTTTAAAAAATCAGTTTTGAGTCTTTAGAGATTATAAACCATATTTTTATTATGTTTCTAAAATATAAATCATATTTAAAGCCATATAAATTAAGGACCAAATTTGTCTGGTTTTGATAATTTGATGGCGTCCGGTAACTGGTTTCATAGTTTAGGGTTGAAATTGAGAGTCCTGTGTAAGTTGAAGGTTGGAAAATACACTTTCCTATGTTTTTATTGTGTCCTTATATCATGTATTTCAATCCTTAATAAGTACATATGTGTTATGTTTTGTATGCATAATAGCTTGCATTTCATGGTGGATTGGTTTGAAGACCTAAATATGTTTCACTTGTGAGAAGAACATAACTTCATTTGGTAACCAAACAAATACAAAAGGAAATTCTATTGAAGGTATACTGCATGCTTATTTTAGCCCCTTGACCCCTTGTTGACCACTATATAAGTTTATTAATATTTTGTTATCCTTGATGCTAACTGATGCATGGAGATGCATGGAGACAGGCGTGGAGAATGACAGGATTGCACGGGAGTTTCAAAAGAAGCGAGAGGAGGGGACTCGGATTCAGAAAAGAACAAAATTACGGTGAGCTTTTTTCATTCAGCCAATTTTTTCTCATTGATTTTATAGTTATATTGTGACACCATATGTTTCTAATGAATTCAGATAGCTTCTCCAATTATTTGGGTTCATATAATTATTTATCTATGCCATACAGTTGTTATATTATAAATACATAACTTGAATTACCTAATGATCTTTGTGTTTTAAAAATTCTGAACTATTTTGGTAATATTGAAATATAACACCGGGCCTGTTTCAAGTGAGAACAATTGAGTTATTAGATGATCCCTTGTTATACGAGTGAGGTTGACAATATTTTCTTATAAGGTTTATATTCAGTTTATTTGATCTTCAAAGTATACTCCCTCTGTTCCAAAACACTCATTCTCACTTCCAAAAAGTAAATATGATCTTCAACTTTTTGACCAAATAAATATAACAAAATATTAATATTTGGGGTACATAATTAGTACTATTGAATAGATCATTAAACATATTTGGAGATACAAATGTTGTACGTATTTTTTATAAATCATAGTGACTCTTTTTAAGACACAGGGAGTACGATATAGAACAATAATATTATTAATTTAGAAAAATTATAGCCACGTGCGTGTCGCATGTGCCTCTCCACTAGTAAAAATAAAGATAAACTTTTTCTTCACTGATTCCCTTTTCTTTCCTTTTTAGGCACACCGCACACGAGGAGACCCCTGGCCCTGGACGGCTGGACACTCCGGACACGGGCCAGGCGTGCAGCGTGCTCCTGGGCCAGCGCGTTGTCCCGCGCACGGCACGAGCAGACACGTCTCATCAGGCTCAGCCGCTGAGCTTTCTTCCTGCTAGGGCCCAGCCTACTACATGCGTCACGTGTCCAGGTTCTCTCTCTACTCTCTCCCGTGACCTGTCTGTCATGTCGTGGCGTCGGTGCGCCCGTGACCGTGAGCCGCCGCCTCCACCGCACGGGCCACGGCCCGTCGCTGGCCGACGATCTCACATGAGACCGGGCCCATCCGCGGGCGCTGCGGCGTGGGTGTGGCCCGCTCTTCTTGACATCCACGGATCCACCTCCAGGGCCGAGGAAATTGTACTACTCGTACCTGCCAACAAAGAATACAAGGCTATCCGTACTGGCGTCAGCTACGTGATTCTTCAATACCGTGATAGATCGCGCGTCCGCTATTTCCAGCGCTTTCCTAGGGCGTTCCCTAAGCCCTCGCGGCCCCACAACCACCTCGCGAGACAAGGAAGAGAGAGCGCCAAGGGGGGAGGGCAGGCAGGCAGCACGCCCGACGGGCATGGGAGCCACCACCTCCTCGGAGGTAGCAGAGGTGGGGTCGGGCCGGGCGGGCGCGGGAGGCACCACCACCCGATCCGTCGCTATGCTCCAACGCTATGGTAGAACCTTCTAAATTATATGGCCCACAAGCACCTGACATTATCCCCAAGACCTAAAGATCAATTTCTTACAGAGATATTGTAGTACTACAACCGTTTTTATTCAAATACAATAGAGTAGCGGAAGATTTACAAAAGAAAATTACAACATTTGATCAGAGTTTAATTAAACAAAACATAACTGGGTTTGCGAAAGTAAGAAGGAGAGATAGAACACCTACAGGAGAACACCTCAGATGGGAGATATTCGATCATGCCAAGCCCACTGGCATGACCGAACTTAGCAGCAATAGTTAGTACCTAAAACAGGGGTCGAACAAACCCTGAGTACAAAAGTACTCCGCAAGACTTACCCGACAGAAAAGAGTGGAGAAGACTCAGAAATGCTGGTTGATGGGAATCAAGGTAAGGCTTTAGCAAGAATCAAAGACACCTTTGCGGAAAAAGCGACTAAAGCCGATCCTTAGTATAACAATCACTTGTCAACCATGTAACGAATTCAAAACTTTCCAGTCTCACAACTTCCATCATTACTACGATGCCGGGACTCGGATCAAGTCTCCTATATCGTGGAGCAACGACGATTCGAATCGCTTTATATACCCAGCTGGGGCTTCCTAGCCACATGATGTATGCAGGACCAAATATCTTACATACATCAACTCAACGCTTGAATTTCTCTATACCAGAACGGGTCCTAGCCGTGAGAGTAAAGTACACCACCTTCTTACGCCGTCAGTACGTCGACGGTGCGCTCGTAGGATGGGTACAATGCTACTTTCCGTTCCCCGTTCTCGTCATAGATAGTCCAAGTGGAGCTTATCGCCATTAGCATGCGACTAGTACTATCCAATAACCTCATGATCCCAGGGCCAAATAACGGACGGTCCTTAACCGACACAAGTGGACGACACTACACCAGGGCATTAGCCCATCCTGGTGCAAGTCACTCCACCGACGTCTCGATTTACTCATCATGTCCTTATTGCATACCCTTGACCCGATCAAAGTGAAGGGTACCAACAAGAAACATCAGGTTTTATTACTTTCTCATAAAGATACGTTACCGCACCTTTAAAAAATATTTTATAAGGCCTATGCTATTAGCAGAGCTAAGCATATAATAGCAATTTTGAAATCAAAACAGGTATCCAGGGTATATATCAAGATACGGTAAATGCATCAAATTAGGATATCACACTACTTCTGTTACCTAATGCATCATATCATCAACATAAAATATAAAGCTTTTTAAAATACAAGGAAAGGTCTGAATGCATCCGGAGCTTGCCTGTGTTGCAGAGAAGGTCAATTGTTAATCTTGATATCAGCATCTTCGGTGCATTCACCTCATCAGGGTTGGATCACCGCGAATCTTCTCTGAAGCTTGACCAACGCAATCCAACTTTCTCGTATACTACACGTGATAATAATGCATGCTTAACATAATGACATATATAACATGATGCTATGATATGTAACATGGATGAAACAACTCAACTTATTATGAACTTGAGTACAACTTCTCTTTACGGTATAGTTGCATCAAGAGATCATGATTAACATTGACTAGGATTGACTAACAGTATGAAATCAACGCAAATTGCCGAAGGTCATTAGGATTAATGATCTAGGGTCATTACTCAATTTCAAAAGCAATCGACCCTATAAGGATTAAGGGTAATTACTAATTTATTAAATATTTTTACAGTTGTTGAAAGCCGCTAATTAAACTTACTAACTAGTTAATTATTACTACACATGTGATGATGACTACTACTAACACTACATAATCAAGCCATGAATCATTAAGGTGATAACGATTCATGGTCTTCGTGTAATACCAAAATGGGAATCAATACTAAGTGAAGCACTCGCTCAAGTTGCTTTCTTAATTTAATTAATTATTAACTACACATGTGAGTAACTCTTTTGCTAATCTACACAAAATCATGCCATGAACCAGGGGTGTTTATATTGGTATTTCTAATGTCATTACTAATTAACGAGATTAGAAACACATGGTATGAAATTAACTTGTCATTAACAACTAGCCACTTTATCTCTCACCAATATCCTTAAGCAAGAACTAGGTTGTCATCCCTAATTGTATATGCTAGGATAAATATAGGTTTATAAATATGTGTATCAATCAATATGACTAGGCAGAAATATCAATATAAACTAAGAGTATAAACTAAGAATGGTTCTCAAGTTTTACGTATAATTATATCATTGTAGCATTTTACCTAGGGAGTTCTACCAAGGGTTGTCGATTTATATTTATACCACTTTGGGAAGGTCTATGTAGGACTTATAACTATAACTTATACTATTGATGTGACAGGTAAACTATAACTAGAATCCTACTCATAACAGGGATGTCACGTGATAAAAGATATAAGATAAATAATGATCAGTCATTATAAATAGATAAATATCAGAGCTCTTCTAGTCATAGTAATAGCTAGCCAATGGATAAACTCAGAAATAAATACTAAGGTAATTCAATAACTACATTAATGAATAACTCTAATTAGTGCAACTACATCTAGCAATCATTGTTAAGTTAATCCTACATCATGATCACATGTAAAGAGGCATCAACTAATGAGGGTATTAAGACACAAGGGTCACCTCCTTCGCGATCGTGCCCATGCTAGTCCCACGCACGGAGGGGTGGACTACGAGGAACCAACGCAAATGCCACCGCGCGGACTACCACACGTCCCGCAAGACGTCGGGGTGCACTCGCAGATAAACAAGATATCTAGACACCACGCCTACATATTGTCTACCATCTACCCAACGATCAATTAGGTAAACGCTATACGAGCAATTATATGAATTCAATAAGATCAAACCAACTATCCTAGACATATAATCAAAGTAGACAATGACTATTGCAATTAAGAATATATAAGAGATTAAGAACAATATTGCCTGAATTATAATATTGAATACAATAAGAGCAAAGTACTAGAACAATACCGAACTCCGCTCCCCCAGTGCACGCGCCGGGGCCCGGATCCCGCCAAAGAACCGTAACTCTTCTACTTCTAATCTAACTAGGCTAAAGCTATGAACTAGAGAGGCTCGATGAACTAGAGAAGACTCTTGATGGATTGATCTCCAAATGACTTGATGCCCCAAGGGAGGGGGTCCGCCTTTATTTATAGCCCGGTGGGATCGACGTGCGCCCCGCAGATCAAACCGACCTAACCAATGGCCGAGATGCATCGAAGAGGCGGTGGAGGAAGCTTCCGTAAGGAGGAGGCAAACCCTAGCAGCAGGGGGGGGCGGCCGGGCGTGGGCCGGCCGGCCCCACCTGGCAGGTCTTGGCCCCGGTTGCTTCCGGTGTCTTCTGGATCCTTCCCACGTCCCGTTTGTGATATTTTCGTGGCGGATAAGTTCCATGGTAAATATGCACTTGAGTCCCTCTTTTAAGCTTTTCTGGAATAATTCCTGGAAAATATAGAATATGCAAAACTCGTGGAAATTGTTAGTTAAAACCCTAGAATAGTGTGTATTCATGTATACTTTTGTGTCTAAAGTTCTAATAAAAAAGTTGACGTTAACCACCGTCAACAACTCCCCCAAGCTTACCTTTTGTCAGTCCCTTGGCAAATAAACTAAGCCTAATTACTAATATATTTGGATCAGAAGTTGCTACAATGCTTTCATTCCTCAAAGGTACACATGTTTTCAAACAGAGATTCTCCTCTGGATTTAGACATTAATCGCTCTAACCTTCAAACTTACCCATTTTACCCTTAACTATGGGGCTCTACAGCTCTTGCATAGGTCTTGAGTAATCAAAAGACAAAACAATCAAGTCAAACACTATGTCTCAAATTCTTCACAGTACCAATATTCTAGAGTTTTTATAAGTTTTCACAATAAAACTCGAGCTTAATTGTATGACACCCTCAAGTCTCTTTAATATGTGGTATTTATGGATCTCACCGAGGTGTGTCATCATGCCCTCCTATAACTAATGATTATAGTGGAGCTTATAGGAGTGGTAAAAACAAGGATAAGCATACTTGCAATTCATCTATTGTAAAGCCAAACAATGGATCCATAGAGAGTCAAGGCATACAATCAAATCAAGATGTGCGTGTGTATAAAATATGGTGGATAGGTGTATATAAGGTATTTAGTGGCTAATTCTAATTCTACTTTTGCTCCTTGAGGATAAATCTCTTTTTTGATCTTGGAACTTTTCGCGGAAAACATGGGCTATCTTTATTCGTTTTCTTTTCTCTCTTCTCTTTTTTTTTTCTCCTTTTTTTTTTTTACTTTCAGGGAAGGCGGGCATCTAAGTACCCATTGTTTTAATTGCTAGGACACTTGTCCTTCTTTTTACTCCCTCTTCTTTTTTTTTTAATAACTTTCCTTTTGCATAGCCACATGCATCCTTTGAATATAATATGATAATTGGAGAGATAGCAATAAGTACTTAGAGCAACTAAACAAAGGCCGTCCTATGGGTTTATATATATTTTTGGGTGTTTGACTCCCAGTGTAGGAGAAAAACAATTTTAAGGTGGATTTGGATGAAAGTGGAAAATATTTACGCTTACTCCCAGAGTAGGACTAATGCATATATAGATGGAGTGTGCGTGTGATCTTAATTTTAAAAGCATGACAAGACTCTCATAAGGTATACGATAAAGGTTGATGAACTCAATGCAAAGGAAGCAAAGCATGAATGTGCAAAAGTTTTTCTAACTCTAAATGTATATTATATATGGCTTTGGTAGGAATTCATACTTTGTCATACAAGAGCTCATCATGTAGGATTTTGGGTTTTCAAAATAAATCTCCAGAACTTAATAATGCTAGGAATGAGACAAATAGCAACTCAACCTTCATGAATCATATCAATCAATCACCTAGACTTAGTTTAAGCATATGCCTCCACAAGTTTTAGGCTCAGAGTAAATTTATATCAAAGCAGTCATATCTAAAACTTGGCAGAACTTTAAGATTGAAAACTAGGCACTTGAAAGGAATTACAACAAAGCAACTATTCATCACCTCTAAGACAAAATTTTAATGTTCATCAGTTTTTTTATTAACTCTAGCCTAGACACACTCTAATATAATTAATACTAACTAAGACTTCTTTTTATTGGTTTTTAGATTTTATTTAACCACGCACTCATAAAAGACTCAACAAAGCGTGGACCTTCATGTGTCCACATATTTTTGGTATTTTATGAATATATATATAACATGTAAATTTAATAATCGCCTAGGTGTAGTCACCTAATAACTAGGGATGCTCCTCCCCAAGCCGGATGGTTGCAATACTTGGTGTAGATGTCCTTTAGAGTGAGCTAACCAAGAACGGACGTGGTGGGTGCCACCGATAGACTCTCTCCTTGCTATGATGTTATTCCTGCATAAATACTCTCCACAAAGAGAAACCAAAACTCGAGGCTCGAATTTGTTAATGGGTTAGCGGTCAGCCAAAAGAGTAATTGATCACCTTTATGAGCTAGCTTTAATGTTGTCTAATTTAAACAGATTTCAATTTTCTCTTATTTTTGAATTTTCTATTTATGATGCAGGAATTTAAATATGAATGCTATATTTTTGTCATTTTTATTTTATGCCACCACAGCGGATATTCCTTCGGAAAATACCATAGGGTATCCACATGGGGCTTTGTGATGCCATGAGTAATGCAGTAAATATTTTTGTTGTTTTTATATCTTGTAGTGTGTAAACAAAATTATGCTACTAAATAAATTACAAAAGCATTTAATGAGATAACTACCATTCTAACCTTATGGCTAGAGTACGGAATTTAAAGTCTACCGACAGGACTTAGATAGAGGAGAATACTTACTCGGTGGGTTCATCGTCCCGAGGTAACCTCGATCAACTCCCCCGTTTCGTGGTGATGCCGCACGTGCCTCCTTCCATCTCGTTTACGTCTCTTTTTGCTTCTCTCTTTTTCGGCTCCAGCTCTTGACTTTTATTCTCTTTCTCCCACGCTTCTAATTGTGCTGATAACTAGGGAATGCTCTCCCCCAAGCTAGATGTTTGCTTATGATTGATCGTTGAAGCTGAGTGGTCCTCATGGAGGAGCTCATGCTTATAAGAGCAAGTGTTGCTGGAATACTTCAATCTCATCACCCAAGAAGTTACTTCATTCATACAGGGTCACCGTATGTCGAAAAGTGTACTTCAAGTGATGAAGATGAAGATTCCTAGGTAAGTCGGCTCTTGGAGTCATTCTCAGAAAAGCTCTCACAAAACACCAAAACTCGTGGAACGGTATTAGGATAAAACGTTAATGATTACCGTTTTTAGAGGATTGGGTGTTGTGGTGGTTTCAAAGTATTTTTAAGACAGCAGAATATTGCGGTAGGATGCTTTCGATTAATATTTTTAGATTTTATAGGTTTATATGCATAAAGTGCAAATGCATGATATATATTTTTATTCTATAGGCCACCACAAAGTGAGAACTCCTATAGCTTTTACACTACAAGGGTTTCACATGGGGCTTAATATTTTTTTTTAAGATGCATGAATGTAGCCTAATGCAAGACTATTTATTTTTGTTATTTCTATGCATTGCCAATATGGAAAAGTAAACATACTAAAGAGAAATTAACTCATGCAATGTAAGGAAGTAGATATAGATAACTACCGATGTTACCTCACGGCGAGGGTTCGATGTTTTTAGTCCTTCGAACTGGACTTCTCCTTGCAGTGGTTCATTGAGTACTTCGAGTTGCTCTTGAGGTGGTGCCTCCATTAGTGGCTCCCAATGGCAGTGCTACCTTCTTTCTTTCTGTTGTAGGCGTCTCAAAGCCAATCTTATGTGCATCATTATTACTAGTTGAGAACTTTCACTTGTAGAATTTGGGGGATTGTCTCCCCACACTTTAATTGAAGTGTGTTCTGCCCATAAAGACAAGGTAGAGATCAAGTGCATGGGCTCTGTTGGTGGGAAAACACCAACAGAACTAGAAATTTATTTATCCTCTAACCTTGGACACAATAAGATTGATATTATTCATATTGTTCATTCCTATCATGGGTGAGAGGACCAGAAGTATAAATATAATATTTAAACTTGTGAGATAAAGAGTAAAGTTACTTAACCATTAGAAAGGATATTCATCTTTATAATGTATCAATAATAATAGACGAGGTATTTCTAGCTTACTCGGTTAAGACCGAGATTACAAGAATAGCGCTATGAACAAACTTAGAGAATAAATCATGTTGAGTTTAATCGGGTCGATCAATTTAAGTGGTAATTCTAACATGATTGTATTTTCATTTATTGCATACCAAGATCAAAAGGAAATTAATGACCACTTACCTTAAAATGTTACCTCCATTATTAGAGCATGATGAAGGGTAAATAAATTTTAATGGTCTCTTTTTTTTCTCCTTTCTTGTATCATGGGTTATTCATTAGCATCTTGTCTCGTATGTTGTACTTCTTTCTCACTCTTCAGGCCTTCTGCTTCTCTCATTATGTCTTTTCTGCAAGGGGTTAGTGGAGAACACATACCCGAAGAAATATACTATTTATCAAAGTATGGATAGTGTTTGCCTAAGAGTTAAAGATTGATTTGTAGCTCATGTTTTCAATGATTCAATACTATTTCAATTTTTTTTTTCATCAAGGTTAAAGCAAGGATATTATTTTTGAAGCATACCCTTAACCTTGAATTGATTCTACGAATAGTCTCCTAATATGATTTAAATATTTTTTAAGTAGGAGGGGTTAGTCTATATGTACAACTAAATTCTTATATAAGTATGCTTGATTTTCATAATGTTTAAGTAATATTCTAAAGCATATTTATAATAGAATAAGAAAGTTTGCAAGACTAAAGGTATTTATTCACATAGAACCAAAAATATGTATGGTGAACCATAGGAGCATTTTATTATATATATATATATATATATTAGCAAGTTATGTTTGAGCATAACATAGGGTAGAAATGACCAAGACAAATTAGCAACATGGTATGAGATGTTAATTGTAGTTACATGTTGTATGAGACTTGGACAAACGTACCTCATATCTTCATCTTTCTAAGTAAGTGATGACGAACTTACTTGAAAGAGGAGGGTTCGGGTTCATCTGTTGGTGAGAGCTTATGGTCTTGCTGAGCAAGACCTTCCTTTTATCTTTTTCGTCTTTTCACCATTCAATGAAACTATAGGAGATTACATGCTCTTCACTCATCAACTTTTTTCTGATTTCTTTGATTAATTTGTGGTTGATGAGCTGGAGTCTATTGGAGATGCGATAATGCTCATTTGAAAACTTCTTCTCTAATAGATTAAGGTTGTTCTTTCCTGTAAAACGTTAATGGACACATACCCGAGGGAATAGCAAGATTGAAATACGGGTTTTGTTGTCCATATTTTTTTTGTGATTTTCTTCTATGCTAATCAAGATGATATATGGTTTAAGATTATTTAGCATAAATTGTGTCTATTGTGTTTTATGTTGTTGTTACAATCTAGCATCCTTCAAGACAAAGATAACTTGTAACAAAAGATAAATGAATAAATATTAATACTCATAAGGCGGACTTCTTGTGCAAAGTTATCATTTGCCTTGATTCATCCCCGGTGTGAACTTATCTCTTGACTTTCCCAGATTTAATTCAAAATTTTCTTGTAGGGGTTAGTCCGACAAAATATCCAGTATCCACTACAACATACAATCGGCTCAAAAATCAACCTAGACACCACGTCTAATTTGACTTAGGAAGGCATTTTAATCTGAGCTCGGTTTGAAAGCCTTTTTTAAAGTAAAACCACCACTCAAAACTAAGCATCATGCTTCATTTAAGAGATTTATGAAAGTACTTCAAAGCCTAAACATATATCATAGCAAATAAAGGTAACATGAAAATATAGTAGAGATTTATTCTGATAGAGATAAAAGAGCATGATCATGGTGAGTTTTTTTTATAATGCATGTGAGATGAATATATGAAATGGAACAAGTTATGGCTGAGGAAATTTAAACTAAATAGTGTGAATATATGGATTAATGTAAACATGCAGTGGAATGTAAAAGATAACTACTCATAATTGTTGAAGTCCATGAGCAAGACTTTCTCACCTTTATTTGATCATACTTACCATAACTCACATTCTGGAATTTGAGAGTGATGCAACATCTTTGTTCCCATCACTTGAGATATGAATTAAAGTCCTGTGACATCGACTTCTTTCTCCAACATTGGATTTGTTATGTTTCTTCTTATTTTGTGGGGGCATGCCGGAAGGTCGTAAACCGGTCGTTTATTACCCTGCATAAGATATAAAAGTAGACAAACAAGGGTAATCCTGCTTGAGCAGGGGTTAATGGTTATCTTGATCACATAATTGAGTATAAGTCTATCAATATTCCTTAATTGTCTAGCTACCTTCCCCGGCAACGGCGCCAAAAATGCTTGTTGGTATTTCTAACGTCATTACTAATTAACGAGATTAGAAACACATGGTATGAAATTAACTTGTCATTAACAACTAGCCACTTTATCTCTCACCAATATCCTTAAGCAAGAACTAGGTTGTCATCCCTAATTGTATATGCTAGGATAAATATAGGTTTATAAATATGTGTATCAATCAATATGACTAGACGTAAATATCAATATAAACTAAGAGTATAAACTAAGAACGGTTACATAGTTTTTTACGATAATTATACCATTGTAGCATTTTACCTAGGGAGTTCTACCAAAGTTGTCGATTTATATTTATACCAATTTGAAAGGTCTATGTAGGACTTATAACTATAACTTATACTATTGATGTGAAAGGTAAACCATAACTAGAATCCTACTCATAACAGGGATAAGTCACGTAATAAAAGATATAAGATAAATAATGATCAGTCATCATAAATAGATAAATATCGAGCTCTTCTAGTCATAGTAATAGCTAGCCAATGGATAAACTCAGGAATAAATACTAAGGTAATTCAATAACTATATCAATGAATAACTCTAATTAGTGCAACTACATCTAGCAATCATTGTTAAGTTAATCCTACATCATGATCACATGTAAAGAGGCATCAACTAATGAGGGTATTAAGACACAAGGGTCACCTCCTTCACGACCGTGTCCATGCTAGTCCTACGTACGGAGGGTGGACTACAAAGGAACCAACGCAGCTGTTACTGCGCTGACCACCACACGCCCCAAAGACGTCGAGGGGTGCACTCGCAGATAAACAAGATATCTAGACACCACGTCTACATATTGTCTACCATCTACCCAATGATCAATTAGGTAAACGCTATACGAGCAATTACATGAATTCAATAAGATCAAACCAACTATCCTAGACATATAATCAAAATAGACAATGACTATTGCAATTAAGAATATATAAGAGATTAAGAACAATGTTGCCTAAATCATAATATTGAATACAATAAGAGCAAAGTACTAGAACAATATCGAACTCCGCGCTCCAAGCGAGACGCCCGGGCTCCTGGATCCCGTGAAGAACTAGAACTCTTCTACTTCTAATCTAACTAGGCTAAAGCTATGAACTAGAGAGGCTCATGAACTAGAGAAGGCTCTTGATGGATTGATCTCCAAATGACTTGATGCCCCAAAGGGAGGAGGGTCTTGCCTCTTTAATTTATAGCCCTGGGATCGACGTGGCGCCGTAGGATCAAACCGACCTAACCAATGGCCAAGATGCATCGGGAGAGGCGGTGAAGAAAAGCTTCCGAAGGGGGGAGGCAAACCCCTAGCAGCGGGGGGGGGCGGCCGGGCCTGGTGGGGCCGGCCGGCCCCACCGGGAGGACTTGGCCCCCTTTGCTTCCGGTGTCTTCTCGGATCCTTCCCACTTCCCGCTTGTGATATTTCCGTGGCGGATAAGTTTCATGGTAAATATGCACTTGAGTCCCTCTTTTAAGCTTTTCTGAATAATCCCTAGAAAATATAGAATATGCAAAACTCGTGAAAATTGTTAGTTAAAACCCTAGACTAGTGTGTATTCATGTATCCTTTTTGTGTCTAAAGTTCTAATAAAAGTTGATGTTAACCACCGTCAACAGTTTACTGATTCATGGGCTTCACACAAAACCACAAAGCATCCCACAATTAATTAGTCACCAATTGATTTATTAAATAAAGATTAATTAACTAATACTATTAACCAGGATATTACTTAAATAAGGCATTAATTAAGCATAAAAGTAAAATTATTCAAATCATAGTCAAACTTTTTAATCAAGATCATTATTATCTAATTAGCACCCAAAATAAATTTCATAATTTTTGGAATTATATTTTATTTATTAAAAATCAGAAAGTTGCATTTATCAATTAAAAGAGGCAATTATTAATCACGACAAAAAGTACTTAACATGCTGCTCACATATTTTTATATGAAACTACACAATATGAGGATCACACACATATTTTTGTCATATTTTTATTTGCCCAAAGTATTTAGTTATGAAATTATGAAATTCAGAAAAAAATGAAATTTATTTTGAAAAAAGAAAAACCTTTCTCCTTTCTCGCTGGGCCACGTCACGGCCCAACTGGCCCGACAGCGGCCTGGCCCAGCCTGCCTCTTCTCTTCTCCCTCCTTTCTCTCATTCAAGCAAGGGGGACGGTGGCGGTGCTTGGTCGGGCTCGTCGTCGGTGGGTGGGCGCCATCGGGCCTACCGACGGTGGTCGGGGCTGGGGCGGGACTCTCAGCCGAAGGGCGCTTCTTTGCTGGTGTGGTTGGACCAGGTGAGATGAGGTTTGGTTGAGGTTCGACGGCGATCATGGCGGCTCGGCCGTGGTGCTCACTGGCGGTAGAGGAGCAGCGGGCTGCTCCTAAGATAACAGAGGGCAGTAGATGGAACGGGTTCGCCGGTGATCTTCACCGGGGCTAGGGCGGAGCGAAAAGGTGAGGTTGGTTTGACCGGGGGGGGAGCCGGAGAGAGCTGATCACGGGAGGCGGAGCTCGGCGTCCGAAGCCGAGGCATACACGGCGGCGATGCCACGCTTTCCACGCAACCCAAGCACAAGAATGACGCAGCGAGGAGCCAACGTGAATCACCGGTTCAAGGCGGATCTGGGCCACTGCTCTGTTTGGCAGGAGAAGCAAGGAGGCGACCGGGTTCAGCGAAGCGGGCGGCGGGTGGCGGCGCGCGGCCGGCCGAAGAAGAAGGAGGAGCCACCGGGGCGGTCTGCAAGAATAAGCCGCGAGGAACAGCTGTGTGATCCGGGAAAAGATGGCGGCTATTGAATAATACGACAGGGATGATGGAACGGTGAGCTGCGCTAATTTGGCCGGCGAGAGGAAGACGACGGCGGTGGAGCGGAAGAAGAAAAAGGCGACTTCAACGGCCGGGCGCTTGGTACTTATGGAGTATGGGCAAGGGGCGGAGGGTGGCTAGAGCCTCGCGAAGACGAGCAGGTGGTTGGCCACCGCTGGCGCGAGAAGGCGCGACCACGCCACGGCGGCCGGCCAGCCCGACAGTCGCGGCATGGAGGAGGAGAAAAGGAATCCCCCCTGTTCTTCAGAAAGCATTTAACCTATTTCTTTTTATTTTTCAAAACTACTCCAAAAACTGCACAAGAACTTGAAAAATTTCTAAAATATGAGTTGCACAAAATAATGACTCTACAACTTTTATTAAACAAGTGTTGTCAAATTTTAAATATTTTTGAAACTGCAATTTGAATTTAAAAAAGGTTTTAAATCCTAACTTTTAGAATTTCAAAATTACTTTCAAGTTTTAAATAAAAGATGAAAATATCCAAAAATAAAAGTTGTTCCACTTTTCAAGATCTACAACTTTTATTCAGAAAGTTTTTCATGAAACTGAATAATTTTTTTGATTTGAGTTTAAAAATCACAAAGGGGCAATTCCCAATTTAAAGAACTTTTGAAATTACTTTTGATTTTATTCAAAAACCTAAAAAAACTTTATTTACCAAACTTGTAGAGCTCAAAGAGATGTACAATTTGTATTTTTGAAGTTTTCCTAAATTTTGAATATTTTGAGATGAAATTGAGAAAGGGCCAAAAAGTACTTTTGAATTTTAAGATTTTGAAAATGAATTTCAAATTGAATTTTTGGGCAATTAATTAATGGTGTTGTGGTACTTTTCAAACCCAACTAATGGCATATTTTCAAAGTACAAAGTTCATACTTTGAAATGGTGCCAAAGTTTGATAACTTTTATTTGCAAAATTAATCATGGTTAGCTCCTAGAAATTGAAAATGAAATTGAAATTCCAACACTTAACCAATTATGGAAAGAGTTGGCATTTGAATTCTAAATTCAATTTTTGTTCTTTCTTTGCATCATTTGACTTGTAAAACATATTTGGAAAGTTAAACATAGTTAGCCACACACTCTCAAACCTCAAGGTTGGTTTTAGGTTAATTATTTGTATAACTTAATTAAACCTTTAAGTTGCTTTAGGTGATAAACATTACATCACACTAATCATAGCTCAAGGGTAAATAAACCAGGTCACAACATTGACAAAATATTAGCATTCATATAAGAGATGCATGTCGCAACATGGCTCAAATTGACCTAATGAAGCTTAACTAATGTATTATTGCATTATCATTGAATTAATAAACATGATGCTTAATGCATAATATGATGACATTGTGGGTTTAGGTTAACGTAACACCAGGGGTGTTACAACCACCGCCCTGCTGCCAAGCTCCCTCGCGCCTTCGGCCCCATGGCCCTCGTGTGAGGCGGCGGGTGGTGCCTCCGCGAGCCCGCCTCACGGCAGCCCTCGGCGCCCTCGCGTAGCGGCAGCCCTGGGCGAGAAGCACCGGCACCGGCACGGGAGCCGGAGAGGCTGCCCCGCTTGCCCACGACGGCGGGCGGCGGCCTTTCCCCGGCGGTGGTGAGGACGCGTGGCATGTGGGCTTCCCCGCCCCGCGCCCAAGGGGAGGAGGCGGAGAGCTCGAGGCGACGCCGAGGAGGCGGAGAGAGAGAGAGAGAATAGGGAGGGGGAGGGGGAGAAAAAATAAAAATCCTGACAAGTGGGTCCTGCTGCTGGTAGTTGATATAGAGAATGAGATATAGAGGATGAATGAGTGTGGGAGAAAGTAGTATGAAGGAAAGAATTTTGATGACCAGGATGAAATATTCTTTTTAGAGGATGGATTCAGAGTATGATGAGTATGAGACCATCCGCACCGGGGACGGTAAAGGCAAACGGTGCGCCTTTACCGTGCGCCACGGCGACGGAGGAGCCGCGCGGCGGACTCTATCCCGCACGGGAAGCGGCCGGACCAGTATTCCTAGCGGAATACCGAGGCGGCGATATATCCGCCTCCGTGGCGCTGGGCCCGCTCGCCCTTTGCCCGCTTTGCCCGCGCCGAGAGGGGAGACCGGGGAGAGAGAAAGGATGGGCGCGCCGCATGGAGCTCCGCCAGCGAGGAGGCCGCCGCAATGGAGGTTAGCCATGGCGGCCTTGGAGGAGGCCGAGGGAGGGAAGAGGAGGAGGACAACGACGCCGGCCACCTCCACAGCGCGCCTGGCGAGGGCCGCCGCCTGAGCGCCTCGCTGAGCCGCGGTGGAGCACGCCGCCAGCGGAGCGCCGGCGGCTTGCGCTGCTCGCCCGCCGCTTCGCTTCGGGAGGCCGCCCGGCTTCGTGCACTCGCCGCGCCGGAGCTGGAGAAAGCGGCCCAGCGCCGCAGCCGGAGGGAGGCGGCCCCGCACGAGCCGGGAGAGGCGGCTCAGCGCCCACGCCTCCCCGCGGGCGCTCCGCCGAGTCTCCAGCTGCCCGTCGCGAGGCGGCCTTGCCCGAGGGTCCGAGCTTCGCCTCGCGCCATGGCGAGGGGACCGGGCTCGCCCAAGGCCGCCATGGCCGGAAGGCCGAAGCTCGTCCGGCTGGCGCGCCCGCGTGGTCACCGCATCGAGCGCCGCCCAGAGAGAAAGTGGTGGGGAGGAGGAGGCCGCCCCTGCCAAGGCGTCCGCCGGAGGAGGAAGCCGTGCTTTCGCCAAAGCCCGCCGCCCCACGCACGCCACGCAGCCTGCCCTCTTTCGCGAATGGATAAGGGAGGAGAGGGGAAAAGAAATAGAAAAAGGGGAAAAAAGAAAAAAAAAACTTGAGAGGTGGGTCCCACAGTGGATAGAGTATGATATAGAGATTGGATGAGTGCGGGAGATTTAGATATAAAGGAGAGAATCTTGATGATTAGGATGGATAGAGGAGAAATATAGAGATTCATGAGTGCGGATAGTCTGAATAGCCTAACTCCCCCTTTGCAGCACTAAACGGATAGCCTCACTCCCCCTTTGCAGCAATGAACGGAACTACTTCCTGTAAATATTTTTAGGGTTCTTCCTGTAAATATTCATAGTATAGGTTTATTTAAATGGGATGAGACGTCACCAAGTTATTTGTCCAATGCCCGTTTGTTCTAAATTATAAAAACGATGTATTTAGAAGAGTTTCCCAGCCGCCGGCAATCGGTTGGCATCAATCCAGTCTGGTTCTGTCTCTTCGAGATCGGGTTGCACCGGGTGTGATTCAGCCAAATTTTGAGTTTCTGTTTGAATCTGTAATGGCTGAACTTGAGGTCCTTTAGGTCGTCTTCTTTCGGCGGGTGCATCAATATGCTAGTGCTGTAATAACTCTAAATTCTCAGTAAAGCGGGGATCCTCTTTTCCTAAAAAAATATGATATATCTAGAAAAATCTAAACATCTTATTATTTAGAATAGAGAAAACATATTATCTTGCTAACTGTAGTTAATTATTCTCTCTTTCTGATTAGTTTTTAAAATAAATGTGAGGGGGGCATGAATGTTAGAGAGCTGTACAACTTTAGGAGTATTGTATAGATTCTGATTGCACGTCTTTTATAACCATAACATAAGGACATGCTAGTAGCTTACAAAAAGTGATATTTTTTATAATGTTTTGATGATATGATTCTTTGAAAGAATTACAAGACAAGGAGCGAAAAAATAGCTTCTCTTGAACCCCTTAGACACCACAAATCTTGTATCTTGAACCTAAGGTGCTTTCATACCCCAAATTTATTTTTTATTACTCGTATTCTAGAACAATTCATGACATCAAAATTCATGCACTGGATTAGTTGAGTACACACTAATTAATTAGCAACCAAACAATTTGCGAGTAATCATGTTGAAAATTCTTAGCTTGCCAAACCAAAGGAGTTTGTTTTTTATTATGAAAGTTAATTTTGAGACTAGATAATTTCTCGAAGACACAAAGCCGTAACTTCGAACTTAGCTTGTCCGATTCTATATCATGGTCCGTGCCACAAAATAGACAAATCTATTTAGGAACCGCTGGTGTGTTACTCTATCTTCTATTT